>JAQIXS010002596.1:0-21964 GCA_034700785.1 Rossiulus vilnensis
CATGTTGGGTAATTGGGCCCGGTCAGCAAAACGATGCGAGGGGCTTTATCCGTGGTCAGTGTGAAATGATCATCCATCATGACCAGCAGCCTTAGACACGCGGTAAGAACGGTAAGTACTTCGCGTTATACCTAAAACCCGTTTTTTGCAAAACTTGAGCTTTCACTATGCCACACTCAAGACCTGGGAAAATTACGGTCAACCACGATAAGAATGGTAATCACACGTACCTTATTCTTCTTTTTCTAGGATGCTGAGCCCTACTGGGATACAGAATAGATACTAGAAATTAATTCCAGAGTACTAGGTGGCACATACCTCCTGAAAACAAACACAACCAATTAACTCTGACCATCACTCTCAACACTCATGAAATGGCACACTTAGCACTCTCTCACTGTCTCTGGAAAGCAACAATTCATCAATTGTGGAGCTTCACATAACACATATGGCATATGGTTTTGCTATGGTTCCTAGCAATGACCACTGTCTCTGAATAAACAGCAAAACCTTCTGATCACACAGTGAGATAACAAAAAACAGTTCAGAAATGTTCTTGGACTGAGGTCCTCCTCGAAATGGCTTGGGTCGTCCAATTCTTGGTCGGTAAAAACCTAAGCCTAACCGCCAGTCCGAGTTTCCATGCACTTTGGGACTTCGGAAAAACACCTTTCCGTTTCTTGAAAAACTCTCCAAATTTCACTGGTAATCATTCCCGCACTAATAATCATCTTCTCCAAATCTTGTCGCCCTGGGTCGAATTCTAGGGCCATTTTGAGACGGCCGAAAACGTCGCCGAAATGCACTATCGGCGGATAAGCCTTTTGCCTGCCGATTTTCGGAACGCTCTTCCACGGCCAATTCCGGCCCAATCTGCAGCCATCCAAAGTCCTTGGACAGCAGAAAGTTCCCAAAACACACTTTCAGGTCTCCAATCGTCGGAAGATCATAACTGGTGGACGAAAAACGGCCGAGAAACGGCCGAAAAATGCCAAAACTCGGGCAATCGGAATGGGCGTGTTCACCAAGTCTGGCAACCAAAAATCAACAAGAAGCATGAACATCGGAAAAACACTGCTCGTCCGCCATGACAGGTAGTCAGCAACAAAGTACAGAGCTTCATTGGGGATGAGCTCCCTCACAGGGGCAGCGGGCATGTGCCACCTGGCGTCTGCTGCTGAATGAGGGAGCACCCAAAACGCTTTTCAAACTCAATCAACAAGAAGTTAAACATGAAGTCAATACTATGACATTGCTCGACGTTAAAATTAGATTTTCTTCTACTTCCAGATCCAGGACCATAGATATCATCCATCCCAGGACCAGGACGTGGGTGGATTTAGGTAAGTTCTTTTTCCTTAGTTTCCATTACTTTAATGCTCATGATCATTTATAGGGACACCCCCATGCATGATGCATGCTGTCGGTTGACCGTCTTTCTTAAGGTCTTTCGTTTCGAGAGTGCGGATCACATCGATGGCGTGGGCTCTTTCGACTAGTTCCTTGACAGAAGAGCACGTTGGTGTGGCAAGCGAAAGTGCACACATGTGGTCGGTAATATCTTGTATTATCATCGATACGCGATCTTTTTCCCGTAATGGGAAAGGTGATTTTTGTTGCTACAAAAATCGAGTTCTTTTCCGTAATGTAAGCGGCGACAGTTTCGGAAAGTAGAAGTTTACGTGTGGCGTTGTATGCGATGAACTGAGCGGAGTTCATCTCGAGAGAAAAGCGAGACACGATAGCGTCCTTCCAAGTCTCCCAAGTATCGTAAGGTTGACCGTAGACTTTGTGCCAGCGAAGAGCTTCGCCGGTCAGACGGGTGGATGCGTTGATGAGCGTCAGTTCTGGAGTCCATTTTGCACCATGGGTGGTGCGTTTGACGCATTTGGTCCAGAGGCGAACGTTGTCTGTGATATTTCCGGAAAACTGCGGAATGGTATTGATAGCATCATGTGATGATACGACGTGTACTTGCGCTGTTGGGATCTGTTGCAATGCTTGGACAAGCATGTCCAGGCTAACGGACGATGGTAGCAACGATGATGGTACCGGTGTCGTGTTGAGCGATGCACGACTGGAGACGAGACATTTCAGAGTACCCATGTGATGGCGAAACTGATTGTCAGCAGCGATGATGTTGGCCAGTTCTTTCTTTTTACCTTTGGTAGGCAGCATCTGGAATTTGGCCTCGGCGATTAAAGTATCTTTAGGTAGTGATGCAATGTTTTCGAGATGCAGCGAGTAGATGTCAGGAGATTTTGGCCTGACAGGAGCGTTTGGCGAGCGTTGTTTAGTCAGCAGCGATGAGCGACGTAATTTTGTTCCGTTGGTACTACAATAGACATTCTGGAATAGTCATCCACTATTCCCAACAGGTATCATTTACCTGATGCAGATGGGGTTCGGGACGGCCCCCACAGGTCCATATGTAGTAGCTCGAGAGGCGATGAACTTCTGATCTCCACAGGTTTGCTAGAATCGATCATATAAATTTTACAGACATCACAGTCTTCACAGTTTATCTCACCATCCAGGTTTTCCTTTGCTAGGCCGAAAACAGCTTTCTTCCTTTTCATCTCTTGGATGTTTCTGCAGTTGATGTGCCCGAGACGCCTGTGCCACAATCTCAGGTTGCTGTTTTCTTCATTCCCTAAAGAACTGGTAACAAATGAGAAACAATTTTTAATTTTCAGGTCTCCATGTTTTGTTTTCGGGGATGACCACCTTCGCCTCCAGGCAGTAGAGTCGGGAGTTGCGTTCCACCAGCATTAATGGATCTTCTGGGAAATCCTTGAACACTGTTAGTATCCCATTCCTGATTAGGATGCTAAACCCACACTCTTCCATGCGGGCAAGACTTAGTAAATTCTTAGAGAATTTGAGGGCAAACAGGACGTTTTTCAAAATGATCTCGATTTCTTTATCCAAACACTTTAACATCAAACGAACTTCACCCGTTTCCAACGCTTGGGAATGTCCTTCGCCAATTTCCACACTGGTCTCGTTTTCGTTAAAGTTTTGGAACAAGGATCTGTTGCAGCACATGTGATCCGTGGCCCCTGAGTCCAAATACCACTTCACTTGGGTCGCTCCTGTATTGGCAACACTACTCAGGGCGCTGGCATAGAGAAGAACAGAATTAGTATTATCACTTAAATTACTACCCGATTTTTCTCTGCTTCCGTCTGCCACGGCCACATGTCCAGATTGTTTTGGCTATTTCTTGAATTGCTTCTTCTTCTTGTAATATGGTCTCTGTGAATTCAAGTTCATGTCAATCTGAAAAGTTTTTGGCGCTCTACATTCTTTAGCGAAGTGTCCCAACTTGTTACAATTATAACACTTGATAGTTCTGCTTTGCTGGCTCCCAGCAAAGAGAGCTCCGTTTTTAGTTGGGATCCCATTCCCATTGCCATTTCCGTTTAATTTTACATGTTGCAATCTTGTGTATTCTGCAACTAAAGCAGTAGCAACTTTGGTAGGGATTAAATCATCTTCCGAAGCACTAAAAAGGCTAGCAGTGACTACTGAATATTCGGCCGGGAGAGAGTCTATATATTGGAATGCATGATCTTAAGGTCCCAATTTACAGCCGGCATTAATACAATCTCTGTGTGCCTCATCCACACGGCAAATAAAAACATTCATGTCTTCCCCGTCCATAATTTTTATGTTGAGGAATTTGTTGCGTGTGGCCTGTCTCCTAGCCATGGATTTGGGTTCGTAAATGGTTCTCAATTTTTCCCATAGTTGATGTGCGTCCTCCACATTCTTAACCATGGTTTTTATCTTGGAGCCGACAGTAAGACACAGCATGGCGTATGCTTTGCGTTTGTCCATGTTAAATTGCCTGGCTTCTGTTCTTGACGCTGCAGGATCTAATATATTCCCTTCACTTGACAAAAACTCTTTTAGTCCTTTCTCCGCTAACATTAAACGGGCGTCGAATGCCTAATCATTGTAGTTCTTGGAATTCAATTTTTGAATGCTGAACTTGCCAGTGCTTTCGTTTGAAGATGCCATTTTCTTGTCCCTTTAGATTTGGACAATTTATCTAGCTTTTCCACAGCTCGAAAATTCTCTTCTCTGTTTCGAAACGATAAAAAAAATTATTTCCTTTTTTCGAATTTACAGATCTAGCTTCATTTCACTCGTTCAGAAATTTTTATGTTTTCGATTTTCGAAATTTGAAAAATTCCCTGTCGTTTATTGATTCAAAAATTTCCACATCCGGTTTTCGAAATCTTTAGGAAATCATTCGTTGTCAATTCTTCAGCTTCAACTTGGTTTTCCTTGACTAGACCATTCTCTTTTTGTGTTTTTAGATTTGTGTCAAAAAAATTTATTTTCTGCTTCGATTAAAAGGGTTCCGATTTTTAAGTACTCTGCTGGCAATGGGTAAGGGCCCCCAACTAAATAATAAAACGGAGCTCTTACCTTGCTTTTCATATGGATCCAATCCTCCAGAGAGTTCACACAAAATTCACTTATTGCAGTTCTTGCATTGACGAATTTTCTTTTCCCTTTTTCAGCGCTTCGAAATTTCTTTACACTGTTGATGTTGGATTCTTCAATCAGTAGCAAAACCACGCTCTGCTACCATTTTTGTTGTTGCATCAAAGCTAATCCATTTTCATACCGATCGAATGAAGAATCCTAGGATAAATCTAATTTTAAGTGTAATCCCATCAACTTCTTAGTTCTAAAAGTTCAGATGAATTTCTCAATCTGTGAACATCCAAATAGATATTTTGTCCATCGATGTCCACTCTCCTTTATCAGTTTAAGCCAGATTCGTTTTCTGTTTAGAAATAATTATTTCAAGTAGAAGATGTATCAAGATAAAATAATTTTAATTTCCTTGGTAACATTTAAACTAACTGGGCTCAAAGTGCCCTTACAAAAAAACAGCTTTAAAACGGGATGCATCCACACTGTTCGTGGGTTGCGACAGGAAGAGAAAGAGACAAGGCATGACACTAGTCTTAAAGTTTGCAGATCATTTCATCTTATAATTGGGACGTCATCCAGAGTGGCGTGATCCTGTAGACTTGGGTGGTCTTCAGATGTGCATTTAGTTCTGGACTGTTCTGGAACCTTCTCCACTCGGTTGTCATGCACTGTGCCTCAGGCCCTTTGCAGGAGAAGAAGGTTTTTGGCAAAAGACCTTCTCCTGACGTCATTAGAGGGGTTTCTCCATGGGTGAAGGTATTTGAATAGGGCGCCTGAAATAGAGTTAAGACATTTCACAAAACAATGGCGCTTTAGCTATGAGACTGCTCTGTTAAATCAGTGGCGAATATGGAATTGGCATTAATCGTCCTTTAAACAATAAACACATTGTATCGAGACTGGTTATTTAACCAGAAGCTAACATAATTTTACCCTGTTGGTGAACGTATATGTTTAAACTTAACTTTGATGACATAAGTTCAACCCATTTAACGTCATGGTGGCGCTAATTTCAAATACGTGGGAATCAATGAGAACGACATATATATCTATGATAAGAGACAGCTGGTGCGTTCTTTAGAGCTGATCTGTGAAAACTGAAAGTGATCGTTATGCGCTTTATTAGAACCATTCATACAAACCAGGAGGGTGAAGGAACATGGGTAAATCATAGTTTTGCACTGACATTTTCCTTACCTTGTGTTATTTTATCCTTTTATCTATACAATTTATCCTTTTTACCTTTGATCTTTACCTTGTATGTGTTATTTACTAGTTTAGTGACTTTTTGTATTTTAGTGCAAGCAACAGTTTATGGTGATAGAGTACATATCTATTACCATCTATTAACCACTGAATTTTTTAAGACCCTGAGGAGAACATTAATTATTTTCTAGTGACAAATCTTAACATTACAAAGAAAAGACATCGTTACGACTCAGAATTGACTATCAGAGGGGATACTATAGTTTGGTAGGGCCTTGCAAAGACATTTAGGGGGATAAGTGGGACCCTATTGACTCACTAAAAAACTCTAGCATGCCATGTCTGAGACTAGAGCTAACACATCTGATAAAGTAACCATAAAAAGACAGTTTAATAGACAGCACCACACAAAGGTTCATAAAGCATGCAATGAACTTGCTGACTTTTCAAGTACGTTTATCTTATGCTAACAATTAAGGTAATCCGAGTTAGCTTTAATAAAGACAGACTCAAAATCTAAAGCCAGCTACGACGCAACAGAACACTGCGAAGACAAAGACAAAGACGAAAAGAAAAAGTTATGCAAAAGTAGCTATTAAGGAAAAGGACACATTGACTTATACCCCAACTTAGCCGATTATACAGAAAGTGATGGCCTACAGACACTAAACTCTAGTTTTGGGAAAGGAATAGGCTCAAGGTAAGTCCTTAAAACAACTTAGATTTAGACAGGATAGGAGGGTTTACAGCCTTATGGCCAACCCAAGAGGAAGTCATTATAGAATGCAAGTCAGAAGAGCAGAAGGATAGATAAAATAAAAAATTTAGAGTACTCTGAGTTTAAAAAAAAAGACCCACGTATGATATTAACTGGGGTAGATGCAAAAATTAGTAAGACATATTATGCTACTATTGTTAGTATCTAATTCATATTCAACTTTATTAGTTGCAAACGACCCTGACTATATTGTGGTATCAGTTGTAAAACCATGTAAAAACCTTCTTTAACAGAACATACCCAAGTAACACGGCTCATCGGGCCAACGTTAATTACTCGGTGGCTTTGTCGGCAGAAGGCTGGCATTGGCAGTCGCACGTTGGGCCAACCGTTGGTGATTGGTTGATTGCCAATCATCGGTATTTGATTGGCAAATAAACAAGGGCCAACTTTGGTGATTGGTTGGCAGCCAACCTTTCGTTAAACATTGGCCCCCAATCGTTTGACCGACATTGGTAAACGGTTGGTTTCTTATTATTGTAATAGCAAAATATTAAACAATTTCATTTTACCAAGATGGGCTAAAGATGATAGAGGTTTTTATCACTTTTTACATTAATGCATAGCTTGTGATTTCACATGAACAATTTAAATTATTCCTGTCACTTTATGTAAATTATATAATTATATAAACATTAACATTATAAAACATCAAAATTTAACCGTCAGTAATTTTGATGTATTATAATGTTAAATTGTTACTGTCAATCGATGTAAATTCTTTGATTAAATAAATATTATATATATAAAAAAGCAAAATGTGCTTTTCTCTAAGAAGTGTGTGGACATACTGTACATGTTGGTTCCCCCTCTTAATTATTGGACTTTCACCCTTTGGACCCTTCCTTTTTGTTTACACAGTTTTACCTAACATCCGTTAGCCATTTTGGTTTCTTTAGACAGTACGTTTGGATGAGTGGATGAAGCACCACGATTTCAAGGTGAGTAATTTGTTTCTTTTTTAAGTTGCTACATTACATAATGAAGACATGAGCTGGGTATATTATATGGGGGATGTCTTTATAATCAATCATTCACACACAATTTACGAATTAAATTCCTAGCAATAATTCCTTAAAAGTTGCATAAGTTCCATACCCCAATAGATCCTCATTTTTAGCGTTACGTTAAGATTTTATTTTAAATTTATTTATTTGCCTTTGACCCTGTTCTGCACGATTATTTCCTCCTAGCGCTGCTTGATTAAACTCAATTAAAGAACATGCTTAGCTACCCAGACACTTAAATTCCCTAAAAAATGTAGGAAAATGCTTCCGAAATCGATGCTTTTTGCGTTTTTGTGTCAAAACATTGCGCCTTTGGCGGCAAAAAAAGTCCGCCACTGGTAATTGTATAGCGCCTACTGTCTAATTACACTGATTAATGTACCAGTTTTAGTCGTTTGATTAATTTACCGCAATTGAAACGATTTCATAGTCCATTTATTTGCTAAAAAATATATATATGCCTATTTCAAGCACGCACTAAAGTATGTTTGCTATTTCTCACAATTCTCAAAAAGTTAGATAGGGTCAGGTAGATAGGGGCCTACAATCTTAAAATAAAATTGCGACGATCTATTTTTTAATATGTTATATGTTCATATGTTAATTAAATGAATGGATAATTCAAAGTACGTTTAATTTCTGGAATATTCCGTTACATTCTCCAATATGACTGGTGAAAAGATGAAGACTTTTATTTATTTACTGTTCGGCAGATTTCTAAAGTTGAGTTTATGCAGATAGGTGTATGCGAAATGTGACTCAGATGTGGAAGCTGCGATTGCAGCCAGCCATATAAGCGAAAACTTTTTCCCATTGTCAACCACTGATGCAATGGACAGACTGAACATAGATCTGGCATCAGAGGAATGTTTTATTAAGATTGTAAGCTCGGCTGATACGTTAATCTTCATAAGGTTTAACATTTAAGAAATGATATAAGATTTTTCGCATATTAACATGTATGCTCTTCTTACAGTGCCGTTTCTTTGGAAGCTCTGGAGGAAACACCTTAAGTAATACTGTCAGGCGAATTTTGGCGAAACTAATGGCAAATCCATTAGCAACGATGTACAACTGGAAAGGAAGAGGAACGAAAGCATCTCTAAAAAGCCTAACAAATATTTGCAGACTAATTATATGTAAGCTTTAGTGCTGTTTAACTCTGGTATTTTAAACCCTATTCCGTATACTTTCTAAATATTTTGTTTATTAATGCATAACTGGTTTTATATTTCAGGTGCTACAAGAATGAATCCAACTTTCAAAAAGGCGACCGATTCCAATATTGAAGAAATCGTAAAGAGATGGTTACAGTTTGCTGGGGACAGGGATGGAGGTCGATGGAAGCGCTGCAAGCCCATTACAGGGGGTTTATAATCATATTTACTTTCGTTTTTTTATCACTAAGTAACCTATTTACGTGTATTTTGACTTGGGATAAAATAAAACTAGATATTAACATTTCATTTGCATTTATGATTTTTTGTTGGTCATGTGTTGACAACACATCGGTGATTAACAGGTAATATATAGGAATCCAATTGGACACGTGTCGGCAAGTTCATGGTAAAACATCGGTATACCATTGGCTAATCGTAGCTTAAGAATTGGGCCATGCCTTAGTTCCAACCAATAGCCGACAAGTTTTCATTGGCATGCCATACCAAGGACCAACATTGCCCCGGCGGTCACCTTATGAGGCTCTTAACATTACTGCCAACGAAGGTCCGGCGAGGCGAGCATTGGCATGCATACCAGTTGCCATCGTTGGCCCGACAAGTTCGTGTTACTTGGGTATATGTACAAATGTCCCCTCTTGTGCATGAGTTTTTTGAAGAAGTGGATAATTAGGTTATTTAAAGTTTAGTTATTTATCACATTGTAGATGTTATTAACAGCAAGTGTTTTATAAGGCCAAAAATTTTGCCACACAGTCAATTTTTGTGAGTTAGTTAGTAATATATGTGTAAGGTGTGGTATGCCACATAAAGTTAACAGTTGTAGCAATAAGTTAGACTGTTTTAATTGTAAAAAAAATTTCCACAGAACATAGATCTCATCTAGCTAGTGACTTAAAATGTCCCATATACTCAGCAAAGTATGAGCTAGAGCATAGTCATACACATATCAATACATTAACTAATACATCATCCTGACAGGGGTTTTCCTGGTTTCCCCTGTTGTCAAGCAAATGCTAGGATGTAGACATAGTATACAGTGGCCAGTACCATGCCTTTCGGTTTTATTAGTTAAATTCTTTAAAAGTAGCTAGTAGAGAAATAATGTTCTAAATTATTCCCTTGAAGCAATAGCAATCCCAGCCTGTTAAATTTGCAAAGTGTAGATGAGTACTCAAATAACGAGATCAGGTGCTGGCTAGGAGGCCAGAGCAACACATGACCAAATTCTAAAGCATGAATAAGTTATAAATAGACAAGGCATAGTGTGGCTCTGTTAAGACAGAGCAGCACTAACCTAAATTTTTAAGTACTAACAGATGAGGCCTTGTAGGGTACTGCGAAGGCAGTGCAAAACTTGGCTAAATTTTAAGTTATGTTAATTACAGGGTGGGAGGGGTGCTTTCTACATACCTGTCCCCCACTAGATTTTATTATTGTAACTGTGTTGAAAGGGCAAAGTCAGTAGGCCGATGCATTAGGAAAGGAAGTTTCGCCCTGGCCCTCGGTTGTGGTGGCGCTGGAAAGTAGAGAGCAGAAGGAGCGAAAGGACCATTAAGCTTGCAGACAGGTGGGTCGAAGGCTCGAGTTTTTCATGCTTCCTGGGTTAAGTTATTTTGCGGATATTTTGTGTTGGGCTGAGGCCCTTAGTTTGCACTATGTGCTTTTGGCTCATTTGTCATTTTTACTTTCGTTTTTCGCCGTTGCGAATAGCTTTGGACACCCAACTGTGCACCTTGGCTGGTTGGGCTTCTTTTTTCTCATCGCCTCACGTAACAATATGCATAAAATTTTTTGTTTTGGCACGCCTCCCTATTGCCCCTAACTCACTTAAACTAGTTGTGGCAATTTTTAAAAGTTATATGTAACGTGTCTGTTGTTTAATTTTTGATAGATTTGTGTTTGCACTTATTTTCTTTATTGTTTGCAAAAAATATAAGTATTTTTTCTCGGCAAGTGTGTCTGATGCAATTATTTTTCAATGTGCAAAGAACAAGTGCCTCAAGATTGCCAAAATGGCTGCCAATCCTCAGCCAAATAACCCTTGTGTAGGAGTGAGTTGTGTGCTCTTCGAGAAAATGTGTAACCCAATGTCCTCCAAGGTGAAGACAAACTACGATGCCTGGTTTATCCACATCAGGTATGTCATAAATATTTATAATGTTTAGAAATATGTGGACAGTAGTTGTGTTGGACCTGCAGAGGCTGGAGATGCTCAAAACATTTGCAACGAAAAAATTGAGGCCATCTCGAGATTGCTGCTTGCAATCTCACCCTAAGAACTAAAACAAGTGCAAAACTTGTCAAAAACGAGGGCCATTTTGATGCAGCTAGAGAAGGTCTATGCCAACAAAACAACTGTCGGTAAAATGACCCTCCTTAAAGACTTTCACAGACAGGATCACTGCTAAGACTGGCATCAAAAACTTCATGGACGTTGTTTGACAAAGTTGAAAAGTGAAAACCATCTAATTCTTATTGCAGGATGAGTTGCTCAGTAAGCTACTCTATATTACCCTCCTGAGTTCCGTTGAGGGACTTATTTATGTTAGTCAAGCGACTCACTTGCTGCCCTGGAAGTCCTGCGCCTAACAATTTTACATCAGGCAGGACCAAGTCTATGCAAAATCAGGGAGGACAACCCAGAAGCACTGCCGTAAGTGGGGCTATGTTGGCCACGTAACCGAAACCTAAGCCAAATAACTGTTCAAGAAGCAGAGGCAATGCAAGGAAACAATAACCAGCTGTGGAGTTCCCCTTTAATTGTTTTAGTTGTGGGAAGACCAGCCACCACGCTGCAGATTGTCCTGGAAAGGATGTGCCAAGTAGTGCTGCTATGCTGCTAGCATGTAGTTTCTCCATCAGTGCTGATATTGCTTGCCTGACCATGTCTGAGGACCATGCTTGTGGAAAGTAAAGCGACTTCCCACATGACTGCACATTGAGACATCCTGTCCAATTTTTAAGCCTAGGAGCAACAAACTTAACTTGGCATCAAATAAAACAACTTTAGTTCGGTCAACACTGAACTAATCCAAACCTAGAGAGGAAGAAGAAGCATACGCAAAGTCCAGGATGTTCTATAAATACCAGAACTTTATGCCAACCTGCCCTCTGTCTCAAAGTTGACAGACAAGGGTAACACTGTGCTGTTTACCCAAACCTAGGCTACTCTCAGTGATTACAATGGTCGCACTATTTGTAAGGCCCCTCATGAAGATCTCTAAGACTGAGGTAAGGATATTAAATTCTCTGGGACAGCAGCTAGTACCAAGCCCACAAACGTCACAAAAGGCACTGCCTAAACCATTTCACTAGTCAAGGGGCTTGTAAAAATTGTGTTCTGTCCCAGTTAGATACTGAAATAGCTTAAGCTTAGTGATTTGGCATGTGGGGTAAAGCCCAGTTCACAGTCAGTAACTTTAACAGACTGGCACGAATGCTTTGGCCATGTGAACATGCCTAGTTTGCTTTCAATGTGTGATAGTAAGGCATACATGGGCTAATCTTTCCCAAGTCTGCTGAGTTTCCTGTGAGAGGAGCTGCAAGGTGAGTGTGCCTTTCTAAATGGTAAAACTGATTTCAGCACACCTGAGCAGCCTTTCCAACAGCTATTAAGGCATGCATGCAAGATGACTAGACGGTAGAGATGGTCACCAGCCAGATGCATGGTGAATACAACCACAAGGCATAACCTACGGTGACAAAAAAGAGAGAGCCTGTCATTACTGACCAGACCTTGCAAAGACAAGGGAGGTTCCCGTGGTTGCAGAGGGGCCCCGACCCCCAGCAGTAGCAGGACCAGTGGCACTATAAATGCAGTACCAGCCACAATGCCAAGGAGAACCAGGCTAGGCTAGCAGTGGTCACAACAAACAGAAGTTAGCTTTCGCCAGCCACTGCTGTACTTAGGCAGCTTGTGCTGAAAACAATGATGAAGTGTTGTGTCGAAAACTGTGCAACAAGCCACATGTCGAGTGATCGTGTGGCCATGTCTAATGTACTTACTAATGGGAGAAATTCCAAGACGACAGGTATTGGCCCAGTGTAGCTATGTTGCACGGATGGTGACAAGAATGCTGCAGTTACCCTGCTTAATATCAGACTCATTGCTGGGCCAAAATGAGTCAATGGCAATTTTAACAAGCAATGAGGCAGCCTGACTTCATACGTAGCATTGATGCTTCGGCTATGAGGACCTGATAGCAGTCAGGAAGTTGTTAATAGAGAAGCTAGTCAAAACCATTCATTCACTGCCTGCAGCCACCAGACCACCATCTGCGACTACTATGTCTGCAAAAAGATGGTAAATCAGCCATTACAAGACTTGAAAATCTTCCAGGATGCCTGCTCGATTTCATCCACAGTGATGTTGCAGGACTCATGAACACTCACTCCATCAGGCAATCCAGGAATGATCACAATAAGCTCTGACCACTCGCAGTACATGGTCGTGCAGCTCAAGAAAAGAAAGCAAAAAGTGATCAAGCATGTCAAGGAGTTCATTGTCGCTGTCACTACTCACTTTAGCTAAAAACTAGTGGTTTCAGAGGCAACAGCTGCAAATACGCTCGCCAGGAAGTCTCTAGCTACTATGAAGGAGAAGGGATTGAAAACCAGCTAACAGTTCACTACACACCTTAACGAAATGGCGTTACAGAATGCAAGAACAGGTCACATGCTGGTGCACAGCCAATGCAAAGTTAAACCGCCAGTGCACAGTCCGTGCTGTAACATCTATTCGCTAACCTATTCTACCGTTACTGTGGTGAAGCAGAACTGACCTCTTCTTACAGATGAAGCATTCAGGAGTAAGAAGTCTGACGTTAGACATCTCCAGGTTTTTACGACCTCAAATGTCAGCCATAGCCTGGGGCACTACAGTTAATAAGGTTCTTACCAGTCTTGGGTTCCAGTAGAGCAGAGCGGAGCAGAACACTTATAATCAAGTGTTTTTGGTTGCATTATTCCTTACTCTTAATAATCAGTACATGCATATAGTTTATTTTACTTTATTATTCGGAGCTCATTTATTGCTTTAAATACAAAAATATAAATAAGTATTATTATAATATGAAAATATAATAAGAAGCTTACCTTTAAGGGTGTTTCTGTGGGTGATAGCTGTGTTTAAGGCAAAACAGTATTGGTTGTTGGTTGCAGTTGTGTGGGAATTGCATGCAAATTATTGTATTGAATTACTGTTCTGGGCGTTTTTAAATAATGCATTTCCGAGTAACTGACACGAACGACAAAAACTCATTAGACTTTGCTCTTACGGGTTAAACTTCGCCCACCAATGGAAAAAACGCTATGTTTAATTGTTTTAGCTGGATGGGCAAAGGTAATCTTTTAATGGTATGTCTATCGAGGTGGGTGGAACTTGTCCTTCATTTTGTCGTACATGTTGGAGTTAGGCCTAGAACATGTTAGGCGTTTCTGTTGTGACGTCTCAATCGCTTGAGGGAGCGACTTTGCGTTGCGATCGTAAAACCGCAAAACGTAAAAAGTTTGCCATTATTTCCTATCGAGGGTGGTCATAGGCGTGTTGCTTAATTCAGCCGCTTTCTGCTTTTGGCTTGCCTGGCTTAAGGCGTGGCTAGAATACGCTTTTTGTGCTTTCGGCTGAATTAAGCAACGACCTAAGAAATTAGCTTATGGCGTCTGCTATGTTTCAACTCATAGCATCTGCTAGATGTTATTAATAAATGTACCATGTTCATAATTAACAAATTACTAATTACTTGAGAAGCATTGTTGTTGATTGTAAACACTACATGTATTTACAATTGTGAATAAAAGGAAGTAAACTATATGTATGTATTGTCATCACTTGAATTCAACATTTTTAAAGTATATGAACATTTATATTTTAAAAATGTTAAAAATATAAAATAAATTATTAACATATCTTGAAACATTATGAAATTGCAAGGAATGTGTTAAACAGATAGATATTCTAGTTATGACACTATGGTAAGCAGACACTCAAGGACCAGAGAAGTTAGTTGATGGGATGCATTAAAATAGCATGTTGTTTAAAAGCACCTTTGCTAAGCACATTTTAAGAGCAGGTAATTAATGTAAATGACACGTCAAACAAGTTGAAATGGTTTCATTGCAAAAAACGTGCCTATAAATCACTTTTGCATGGCACAATAAACTGCTAGATGTTTCAAAGATTGCTTCAATAATGTTCTACTTTCCAAGGCTTTAATAATGCAAAGTGAAGAGCCACAAGAGAAAGCCGTCCTAGAAAATGCATTAAAATTGGAATATCAAGAAGCAACCTCAACAGAGAGCGAAAAGGGTGACACTCATTACAATGATTCTGATGACCAGGAAAAACTTGCCGTTGATGTTGTAAGTTACAACTATAGGCCAGTAAAGTATGTAAAATGCTGCCATTATGTTGACGATGTCGTTGATGCCTACCATTTGGATGACCATTTCGTGTAAGCAGAGGAAAATTGGAGGTAAGCAATTATTGTATTTATAAGTAAGACTTATTGTTATCAAAGATTAATAACAGCTCATTCGGTTATAGCAAACAGGAGGTTTTGCAGTTAATTCAGGGATCAAGGAAGCCTGTACACACAAAACTAAGGTCATGGAAACCACTGCAAACTTGTCTTCTGACAACCATCTAGGTCCTCGCCAATCAGGAGTCATACTGAGGTGTTGGTGATCAGTTTGGAATAGATAAGGGTAATCTACAGCATACAGTGAAAAAAAATTGTTAAATTCTTTGCCATTTAATGCATTTCAATTTTGTGGCCCACTGATAATAAGGACCGTAACAGGTATGTTAGAGAGTTTGAAATGTTTCGCCTAGAGAAATCCTTTCTAGGTTTAGTAGGGTGCGTGGATGGCTCTAACACACCAATCGATAAACCACCAATTAAGGATTTTAGCAACTATTATACCAGAATAGGACAATACTTTTGTCTTGTCTTGTTGTTGTTGTTGTTACACCTTGTAAGAGTATTGCATACTCTTACAAGGTGTATGTGATGGTAAGAAAATCTTTATTAATGTGTGTATTGGTTGGCCAGGTTCATGTAATGATGCCCATGTTTGGAGAAATTCAGAAATATAGCTAATGGTGCGCTTCCTCCAGACATGCACATTTTAGGTGACAAAGCTTATCCGTGTTCACCTTTTTTAATGGTGCCATATAATTGATTATGGAGCAATGACTCCAGCTCAAAAACGTTTTAATAGGCGATTTAGCTCTACAAGAGTTGCGAATGCATTTGCTGACCTTAAGAATAGGTTCGTAAGATTGTAACACTTGCATGTTCGTGATTTGAAGTTGGCAAGAAGTATTATTAGTGCTGCATGTATTTTGCTTTAGATTTGTATATAAAACAAAGATTTTGTTGAGCATGTTTACCGTTTATTTAGATCATTAGATATTTTGGTTCCTGAAATGTCATTCATCGCTTCGATATATTACCAGTTTTTCCGTGAGTTCCCAGTTTTCCTATTGCTGTCTGTAATGGATCTGAACGTTGACACTGTTCATCTATTTTTGTCACACATGCTGTAGTTATAAATGTAACCATATATTGCTATCTTTGCTGCCACTTTTTCCAAGAGCTTTTTGTACAGGGTGGATATTGGAATATGTCATCCATGTCAGAACGAATATTGATGAGGCACATCACAGCTTTGGTTGGCCTACTTATTGCCAATGTCACCTGTATCTTAAAATTCAGCTGCAACATTTGAAGCATCCTCAGCAATGTCGAGTTGTGAGCTGGTTTCTTTATTAATAAAAATGTTTTGCGTGTTTGGCCATACACTGTTTTGCAAATACACCGTCTGTCAATAAGGCACACTTATAATACACATATTTATGGAATGAAAAACACTGCTTAAATATGTCTCAGTGATAGCATTGTTTTCTTACGTTTTTGAAGTCTTTCAGCTGTCTTAGTGTCTATTCTTAAGATGAGTGACAGTCCATTTGGATCACTCAAATCGAACCCCTGTAACTCACTGGAGGCTGCCATTTGGCTTACAGTATGCCTGGCAAGACATAAACCACACAAACTGTTGTATTATTTTTGTTATTAATGTTAACTTTAATAGAACCACATCTTATATAGCTGTAAAGTGTGCTGCTGCTTAATATATTTATATTTATGTTCAAGTGACATATATTGAGCCCAAAGTGTAATGCCACAAAAACACTCATTATCAAGCATATCCCCATGTAAGACAGACATACATACATCAAATTCCGCAGATTTGACTTAACTTTTTATATTGACTTGGCTAATTATATGACAACAAACAGCAGCTGGCAAGCCACGTCAGCCAAGAAAAAAATTGCTTGCATGGCTGGCCATCTGCTTCCCAAACGGCTAAATTTAGCAACACCGTTTCATGACGTCACTCGCAAGCTAACTGAATTAAGCAACGAGTTGCCCGACCTGCTGCCAAGCCGCTGAGAGCGGCTGAATTAAGCAGCATGCCTCTTGCTTCGGTGAATAATGATTGTTTGATGCAGGTTGTGCATGATAAGTTTCTCATTGTTTCGATTAGCATTTGCAATTATTTAATGCTTGACACAAACATATTTTTTATGTGTTCGAAATATCAATTATTTAGGTGTATAATCGGACTGTGTCTTAGTTGGAATGCATCAACCATAGTGTATTAAATTAAAATAAACTGTGGATCAAAGTTGAAGCTTTTCGCTTAGAAATAGGATTCAATTTAATTCAATTCAACTCAGTACACTACAGTCAGGAACTAAATGCCATATGGTAGGGTGTCAAGCCCATTTTCAGGAGAAAGTTCCTACGTCAGTTGCGATCGACTCTGACATTATTGTTAAATTGAACTTGAGTTAACCTTAAAATATCATCAGAAAGGTTATTCCATCGTCTAATCGCGTGCAAAAAGAAAACCAATAATAACCCACGTAGCACAAAACGACCTGATGACGTCCTAAAATCTCATCGTACCGACGTCATATTTTCCGCAAATACGACGTCGTAAACTGGTCAAAATGTCCCTGTAAAATTACGTCGTACAGACGTCTGGAAAAGACGTCGGTTTTTACATCAGGACGACGTTGAATGGACGTCCGGAAAAGACGTCGTTAAGATGTCTTTTCCGGATGTCTGTACGACGTCATTTTACAGGGACATTTTGACCAGTTTACGACGTCGTATTTGCGGAAAATACGACGTCGGTACGACGCAATTTTAGCACGTCTTCAGGTCGTTTTGTGCTACGTGGGTTGGCTTGCTGAAATACACATTCACATGTTTTAATTAATTTGTAATTAATTGACCAGGTATTGTTGGCACAACAATTTCACATGCACATGGTATTGTGACCTCGCAAATCGCAATATGACATGACTACCAGAACTACTTGACTTAAATCATCTTGAATTTGCCCTTTACGTAATAAATAACAAACCTCCAAAGTAATTTTTTTTAATCTTAAAATATTTCCCACATATGTGTCTCCCAAATGCCGAAATGTGTAGAACAGACACATAGAGAGGAGATGTTCTTTGTATTTATTGCCTCTGCCATCGCTGAGCTCAAACATCAGCCAATGACCAAGGATGGACCGCTCATAGACAGGGTGTGACGGAAGTCGTAACCACACTGATAACAGGAATACCATGTGTTAAGTACAGCCCATGTTTGCATGTGCTGATTAATTCAATATATGGTTAGGAGTTGCATGTGCTATTATCTTGAGTTGCATATGCTTTTTGAGTTGTTTGCTTTTTTGATGCACATGCAGCATGCTTTTCTTGCATGTGGAAAACTTTAGAATACATAAAAAACGGTTTGAGCTTTTGAAAAGAGTTGTTCCAAATAAATAGTGTTCCAGCAGAAAATTGATGTAACGGTTTGCTTATTTCCAAGCTCTCAAAGTCGGAAATTAGTGTTCGAAAATATCAAGGAGTGCTCAAACGCAAAGTGAGAACGGGTAGTTTTCATTTTGCCCGCAACAAGTATTATAGCGTTTTTTGGGAGTACTAAAAACCACTATAATACTGCTATCACTTAGCATATTGATATTAGTAGTTCCAAAAACCAGTGTGTATATATAAAGGGATATCGGTATGGAACCACACTGATATCACTAAGGTCATACTGATATCAATATAAAATCATAATGATTTTGGTAGAGAATCACATACTGATCTTTCCTCCAGGGTTGGATGATTTTATACTGATATCAGTGTGTGATTCTCTATGAATATAAGTATGATTTTACACTGATAACAGTATGATTCTATATTGATAGCAGTATAACCTTAGCGATATCAGTATTTTGGGGACGGCTGATATCAGTATTATAGCATTATAGTATTTTTACCGATGTCAGTATATTTGTACTGATATCTACTGTACTGATTACACTGATTTTTCCACCAGGATTGCCTCAGTCTATTCTAGTTTTGAGCAGACTTAAGTTTTTTTTTTGCATCAGATAATCGATGAATACTGATAATGCTGATATCGTTTTTTCGACCCGGATTCAGAGACCGAGGTTCAAATACTCAAAGAGATAGACTGATGAGTATATATAAAAACTGCACAAGTCGAAATATCTACCACAAAACTTAAAAGTTGCAGAATTGCTCCACCAAACAAACAAAAAACAAAACAAAAAAAAACAATTCCAAGATGGATTTCCACTTCCTTCTTTGTTTCTTAGTTCTTCAGGCGACTGTCGTTGCCTCATTGGACAGAAAGGATTTCTCCAGGAAAGAAGATGAGGGCAATGGAATGAAATACGAAGCCAACCCTGGAGAAAACATCAGTATGTGATTCTTTACTAATATCAATATGATTTTATACTGATTCTATACTGATGTCACTTTATACATACGCTGGTTTTTGGGACTACTAATATCAGCATGCTTAGTGTTGTCAGTAATATATCAGTTTTTGGGACTAGTGATATCAGTATTATAGTGGTTTTTGGAACTACTCATATCAGTATGCTTAGTATTGTCAGTACTATATTGGTTTTTGGGACTAGTGATATCAGTATGCTTAGTGCTGCCAATTACTTTATTGGTCTTTGGTACTACCGATGTCACTATAACATAAGTGATATCAGTATTATAATGGTTTTTGGGGACTACTAATATCAGTATGCTTAGTGATATCACTAGATTTTTTTACTAACATCAGCTCAGCACATGATCAGCATATATATTTGTGCTGATATCTACTTTACTGATTGATCACACTGATCTTTCCAC
The DNA here is from genome assembly GCA_034700785.1 of Rossiulus vilnensis. Lineage (NCBI taxonomy): Eukaryota > Metazoa > Arthropoda > Diplopoda > Julida > Julidae > Rossiulus > Rossiulus vilnensis. Next base: position 19,879 of record JAQIXS010002596.1, read on the forward strand.
CACCAGGGAATGTCGCCGGCACCATGGACCCCTACACGAAGATGATGACCGGAGCATGGAGTTACGAGTACTTGATCGACGCCAGGTTCTGCAACGACACCGAGGTGTGCGAAGTGTACACCTCAAACATCGATAACACCGCCTACCTCTGCTTTTACGAGGTGGATTTTCAAAATGGCGCCCGCGGGTTCTCGATGGTCGTGGCCAACAAACCGGAAGCCGGAGTGAGGGAGACCGGAACTGTCTATCTGCACATCGACCAACCTTACTACCCACCGTTCGCGGAAGTGTTCATCGGTGACACAGGTGGGGAACAGAATTGGTTCGAAGTCAACCAACTAATCGAAGACTCTCCCACTGGAGTCCACTTCATGTACTTGACATTCGGTACCGAAAACGATATGAACATTGGTAACCTCGCTTCCTTCACCTTTTACAAAAAGATGTAATCTGCGGCTACGACATGGAACGAAACCAATGCGATGTAACGTCGATCCCCCAAGGCATGCTGCCCTGGAGAAAATATCAGTATTCTTAGTGATATCCATATCATAGTGGTTTTAGGGACTACTGATGCCAGTATACTTAGTGATATCCATATCATAGTGGTTTTAGGGACTACTGATATCAGTATGCCCAATGATATCCATATCATAGTGCTTTGAATAAAATAAGTCCTATATATATGTCCCATAATAAATTGTTCCATCCAGAAAAAAACACAAGAACTGGTATTTATATCAAAGGAAAGCTGATAACGATATCGCGATTTCGATCAGGATTCAGTTGATCAGGTTCAATAGTCAAGAGCTCCTGGAGATAAACATTTCAGCATATATAATGGCCTAAGAAATTGAAGTACTACCAGAAACCAAACACGACCGCAGAACCGCTCCTTCCCACCTCAAAGAAGACCACGATGGACATCCGTTTCCTCCTTGGCTACCTCCTTCTCCAGGTCACCATAGTTGCCTCATTGGACAGGATGGAGGACGTCATCAAGAAGGTAGAAGTAAAGGGCAATGGGATGACAGACGCAGCCAACGACACCAACGTCGATCCCTACCAGAAGATCACGGCCACGTCTTGGGATTACAACTACTTCGATTACGTCCAAGCCTTCAACTGCAGCGACAGGGCCGTGTGCGACACCTACGCCGGAAGTCTGAACAACATCGCGTACCTGGAGTACTATTCGCTGGATTTTCAGCAAGGGGCTCGAGGCTTCATGATCGTCGTGGCCCAGCAAGAGGAAGCCAGAGTGACAGGAAGTGGGAGGATTCGTTTTCTTCTGGACCACATTTACATGGAGCCGTTCGCCGAAGTGGTCATCGGGGACACCGGAGGAGACCAGAATTGGTTTTACGTCAATCAGCTGATCGATGAATCGCCCACGGGAGTCCACGACCTCTACTTGACCTTCGAGTCCGAAAGCGACTTGTATATAGGAAACATCGCTTGGTTTACGTTTTACAAGGCTTGATCACTCCGCCGACGTTGACCTTGGGGTCAGTCTACAGTCCGGTGACCTATACGTCGATTATGACATTTGACCAAAAAAATGTGAACATGGTCATCATTTACTGTAAGATACTTTTCGGCTGAAATAAATCATTGCCAAAATAATTTCTGAAGTGTGAAATCCACTCATTCCCAAAACATCTACTAACAATCATTACTAATGATAATAATAGTTTATTTCTTTAAAAAAAGAAATAGGACAGTGAGGGTTTTCAACAATTCTTGAAAACATAAATTTGAAAGTCATAATTAGGAATGACCGGCTTCCCTGGAATTCCCTGGAATGGCCAACCTCAGGTGTCCTTTGGGGCTGGGGGCTGGAATGCCACTACCAAAACACACTTACAATAAATAATAAACTATACCAAATATAACCTTTAGAGGTTCAATCGTCTACTACACCAAGGTGCTTCATGAAAGCACTCTGCCATTCAGTTTCACATAAAGAGGATGGTGGTAAAGATGTACATAATGATCATGGCATGTTATCTGAGAGTAAATATTGATCTTACTCATGTCTCCCACGCTCCTCCCAATGTCTGGGGGGCGGGACATTGAAGAGTAT
>JAQIXS010002597.1:0-21946 GCA_034700785.1 Rossiulus vilnensis
TTAAAATAACTTAAAAATACGTCAGTGGAATAGGCCATTTCATTATACCCCTTTCTACTTTCACAGGAAATGAATCACTCAGACTATAATGTGTTCACAAATTGCTATGTATTGAAAGCTGGTATTTCTGTGCATTTCTTCAGCAGATTGTTAGTGCATATACTGATATATTCAGGCCTGGATAAACATGTGCCAAATATTGGACAAATGAAGAATTTGGGATACTTTCTCATACACAATTATGATTTACAATTATGATGATACACAATTATTTTGTTACTTTTGCCATGTAGGCGTAGCAGTGTCTCCAAAAACACTTTTGCCTTATTCGGAACAATTTTCCCCCTCACGGGCCATACCATTTAGTTTTAATTGCATGAAAATTTATTTTAATCACTTTCTGCAGAATATTTCAAAGAATGCAATGCGAAAATCAGTTTTCAAATACATCAAATAGGAGCCGAGAAATTGTTCAAAACGTGTGTAAGCCTAAAATGATTATTCAAGAAATGTGGTCCACTGCTTGCACGCACGTTCCTACATAGTTTTAATGTTTATGCTTTCCTGGATGTTACTAGAATGTCATGCTAAGTATGGGTATGATACCATTAAATTCCAATTTTAATTTTGTTTGAAAGTGGTTTCAGCATTGAGCTACAACCGAACCAGTGAACGTTTCGATTGAAATTATGAAATTCGTGTGGATTCTTTGACTATGGAACCTATGCGTCTGACTGATCTAAACCACCTCTTCTTCGTTCTATTTTAGTGCTAGAATGGCAAATCTTGTACACTGTAAAAACAAATGTCTTAATGCATATTAAACATATGCATGATTTTCTAGTAACATCCTGCAAAGCATAAGCATTGATCTAGGCACGCAAAAGCTAGAGTGTACTTTTCAAAGTACCCTCATTTTTCAGTTGTTTTAAGTAACTGGGTATAGAGTTTAAATTTAAGACGCTTAATTTTCAGACAGCCTAAAGGTATGAATTCTGTCTACAAGGAAAAAAACACTTCAAGTGTCTTAACTTTAGACATTTGTTTTTACAGTGTACAAGATTTGCCATTCTAGCACTAAAATAGCACGAAGAAGAGGCGGTTTAGACCCGTCAAAAGTATAGGTTCCATATAGTCGAAGGAGCCACACGAATTTCATAATTTCAATCGAAACGTTCACTGGTTCGGTTGGAGCGCAATGCCGAAACCACTTTGATGCGATTAGACACAGCTCCACACCCGGAGCACCTTTCAACAGCGTCGAGATTTGTCTTCAGAAAACGGAGAGGAGATCAGAAATTCGGCAGAGGACGTAGGCGAGGTAGAAAGAAAAGGTTTGTTGTCGACATAAGCGGCAAAAGAAAATCCTTTTAGTGGAATTAAGTTAGTGGAAGTTCGTCCAGGCAAGGGTAGGCAGATGCTCGGCTATTATTGCCGTGCCAAGCCGACCGAGTCTTCCTATAATATTTCAAAAGGAGAAAAGCACGGCGCTTACAAGACGAGGTCCCCAAAGCGCGCATGCTCCCCACATTTTATGGTCCTCAAAAGCAGTATTGTAAGCATGGACGCGTCTTATGAACCCACTACAAACTGTGCGGGAATTATGGGCACGCCAGCAAAACCGCCCATCGCATCTATGCGTTAAACAATAAATGACTTGGCAATATATACGTTAATAAAGAAGTTTTAGGTTAGACACACACACAGATGGGTATTCGTCGCGAAAGAAGCAAAGTTCAAAGACATTTCTGTTATTATATAACGGCTATGGAGGTACAGGACTTTTATGTTCGATATTTCATTTCTCGCAAAGCCATTTCATTGATAATGTGTTTTTTCCCTTATTTTTCTTGCGTTGTCTCGGCATCGAAAACGATTTTGGAAACGTCGCAACCTTCCATTTTGATTGAAGAAAATGCAGAAAGTCAATTTAATACGTTGGCGATATGGGGGATGGTATGCGCACCACCGTATTTATATTGAATTACGAGCATGATGAAGACCGCACACGAAGCTCAAAAGCAATATTCAAAAAAATGGATGAAAAGGCAGCAAGAAAAACTAAGGTTAAAAATGGCAACGTTAGAATCTTACAAAAAAAAAGAAAAAAATGACCTTCAAGTGAAACATACAGTGTTCATACCATAATCCTTTCAGGATAATCGCTTCTCACAATTAATCCACTCCTACCAGCACTACAACGTTTTGCAAATAGGTAATTTTAAGTTGTTTTCCCCATAACTGCTGTTTGAATTACCAAGCTACTTTTTATGCGGCACTAGAAATCTTGAATCACAGCCTATAAACAGATTACAAGAAGCAACAGTCTCTCGAAGAAAATAAATATCGACTGATGAAAAGACCAAAAGCACTACTCGAAATGGGTAGATTAAATAGATAATTTAACGAAAAGACCGTATTCCTAAACTAATAAATTTAAGGGATTTACTTGCATAAATAATCGCAATCATTTTCTAATGGGAAAAGGGAATTGTATTAATCTTGAACATAATTTGAATCATGATGCAACTTTGCTTACTGATTACACGAGATTTATTATTTTAAAAAATGAAACTGAAAACTTATTTTTTAAACTTAATATCATAACGAAGAAGTGTAGACCTCTCACAGTTAGCTGCTTATTTAAAGGACAACCCTTGCAGCATGCATCCATTTCACCAAATTATGACCAAGAAACCATACGTTTAATTTATGATAAAGACTGTTTCGAAATAGGTTAATCGGCAATGAGAAAATGTTAAGACTAAATCTTCCAGAGAATTTTTGGGGAACTTTTACCATTAGTGTTATTTTGCGGAAAAGCAAAAAGTGAAACCACATCCTGTTTATACTATTTGGAAATGTCACGCGTCTTAACTTACGGATGACACGACAACGTCACATTTTTAGAAACTATCTTCTGAGATATGTAATAGACAGCCAAAAAGCATATCATATCTCTGCGCACCGCATGTGCCGCCGTAAGAGATCATCAAAAAAGGTGGCCTCCAAGCTGGGCAAAGAAAATGATGACCGTTCAACCCCATGCAGCATGTAGTAGCATACTGTACGTGCAAGGACTGGATGAAATAAGATGCTCTTAGGCATGCGTCCAGCGACGTTGACGACAAATCATAAGACATTCTCAAATGGCCATCTGGACGCTGCTGATGATTGTCTAGTCCTCAAAACAATCAACAGCGCCGATAAAACGTTATCTGGCTATGCGCATATGTAGCTCGGCAACAAAATAGCACGCTGCAACATGTTCATAAACCATTGGTGGACGTGTGAGAAGCTGCAAAAAAAGAGGCCATCTTGATAGCAGTATGATAGACCGAACAAAATGGCAAAAACGCGTGACATGAATGACAACTAGTAGCGAAGAAAACGCTGCCAGATGACAAGGTGAAATGGACAGGTCAGCAAACACCTAATTCAGAGAAGCTGGGCGACAGCGGCGGACATGTCTTTACAAATTACAGTGTGTATGGCTTCCACCAGATGTTCCTGTTTGCTGAGGCACTTGCAAACGCAGAGCAAATGTGGTTGTCCAAACCACATGTGAGCATAAATGGGTAATCCTACCCACATGGAAGTATTATTTCACTGTTACAGGTGAAAAAGGTGATGCATATGGTAGCCTACTACAAATATTCCTATGACGTTAGCGATATCTTGATACGGTTTTCGGTAGTGTGCCTAGCACTAACTTATAGAAGGAGGCACACTATCCTTATTCTTCTAAAGTCTCTGAAAGGATGTTTACACAGTACATATATATCCTATTTAATTTTACTTTTCCCGTATTTTTTATTATTTTCCTTTCATTTAATACATCATATATGCAATATGTGTTCCCCTGGGGCGAGATCACGTACACCTGTCCCCCTCCCTCCTTGTGGGTGCCACTGTGTAGTGTTACTCAAATTTTTAGGTGTTGCAACCACACCTCATTTTACGACCTAGATAGGTGCCTGAAAAACCTGCAAAGCGAAATGCTGTGCAACGATAACACGTTTTTACGTACAAACTTACATAAATTACATACATGTAGGATACTTTCTAAATCTCATTAGAAAAATAGAAAAGAATCTTTAACCAACATTTTAATACATTTCAATACACAGTTTTAAAGAAGTAATACACCATTAAAAAATAAAAACACTGATTGCAATATTTCGAATTAGTCCGAAGATTGGAGATTCTAGCGATTTAAGTGCTTCCAAACGCGTCAAATACTCTATGCACTTTGACGTATGTTTTAGAAAATATGAGGTTTCATTAATTTTAGCCATACAATGAAATATTACAAGCCGTAAAATTAAGCAGTGTAGGCGATTTCTTCTCCATTCATCACCATTGTTTGACGGCTGTTTTACAAAGGCAAATTTCGAGTTTAGAGAGTTTCACACTGTTAAAAGGTGGGAATATCCACAGTAAATGCAAATATGTTATTAGCTCAATTTTCAAAAAAAATTCGATACCGTGTTTCTCTTTGGGAGAGCCGAATTTCGACAGTCTCTTTTATACCTAAGGTGCATACATATTGAAAATTTAACATGAAATTAACAAGATAATCAAATAGCATTTTTACATTTTTTACATTTTTAGCCTTTTAATTATACCTAAATAAAATACAAACGAATGACGCAAACTTTGTGGAATAACTACAAACACTGTTCCACTTTAAACAAGGATGCAATTAAACAATTCATTATGCGTGTGCAATTTATATATTGTGCACGCATACGCTTACTGGTGACATGGTTTTTCAGTATTAAATTATTTTTTCGACAAAAGAAATATTACAGACAGCATTTCTCTTAAATAGCAGCTAAATGTTTATTTTATTAAATTCACAATTTCCGACCAATTAATATTCTGGATCACCTATTTGCCCATTCCTTTTATACCGTCGAAATACGATAGTGATACCTATTGCATTAGTTTTGCGGCAGTAAATCGCCATTATTTTCAGGAAACATTCTCGAGGATTGAATTTCCAGAATTATGATTATAAATGCTATTAACGTCCTTTATCCCACCACTATTTTTACAGAAGTAAAAAGGAAATTGTAATGATATACTAACTCCCTCGATAGAACGAGGAATAAGACAGCTATAATCGACTGAATTCCCATTATTTTCTCTATCCATAAATGGATGTGGTCAGAGGTAACTTGAATTACAATTTAAAGTTTATGTGTGTCATTTTTACAGATCTCGACCACTTGCAGCTCACATTTCCGCTAAGTACTACTCCACAAAAAAGTTTCGTTTTGCAGTACGTTTGACGTGCACTGGTTGTTCATGGCATAACAAGCCTATAAAGGCATTCAGCGGGGTGAAGAATTATGATCTCTCTCTCTCTCTCTCTCTATATATATATATAGGCTTTCCGGCAGAAATACATTTCAAAGCGACATTACTGTCTGAAATTTTGAATTGACTTAAAAGAAAATGCGGAAAACGATACTGATTAGTATGCATTCTATAACTACAGTATGTAACTCCAAAAGTAATTAGGAAACAATTTATAAATCTGAAAATAATAACTAAGCGTATATGGCATCAATGAATAACAATCTTATGTCAGTCATTAAGTTATATTAGTTTGATATAAGATAAAAAATATACTGTTGGAAAGGTAATACGAAGTAGAAAGCTCTTATTGTAGTAATATTCACGTGAATCTATCAGCATTTTTTTCAAGCAATCACTACTTTTCTATCAGACTGAATTTCAACTGAATCCATTCCTAAATTATTTTTATTACAACTCGTTGAAAGCTTTTTGAAATAATATCCGTGTATTTTTAATCATTTTGGATACAACTTAGATCATTATGTATTGTATCTCAACCTTAAGATCATTAACAAGCTAACTTCTTTTCTGCTATACATTTTTACTAAATATTTTAGAAAAGTTTTTCTCCAACTTCTCCAGTTTTTACAGCCAAATCAGAGCATACTTGCGTAAAAAATTGCTCAATTAAGTTCAATATTGGTTATGATGAAGCATAACATTAAAGTTGTCTTCGTCATTCGCCTCGTAAATTAAGAAAAATATCAGCTATATGTACTTAAAACAGAATTTTAGTATAAACCCAAGTTGACCAAGTGTACGAAATCATATTTTCAGTCACAGAACTGCATGCGTTGGAGCACAACCATGAGGATACATACGCGTTTGCTTTCACAATAAAGCGCCTGATGTTAAGGGATATAATAATGCTTATTATCCACATAACGCAGCCTACAGGACTGCTTTATATTTAGAAGATTTAACAAATTGTCCCTGCTTTAGCATTAGACTGGCCCTTCAGTGGAGAAAATAAAGATTTAGCGGGTGATCAATTTCTCGAGGGTGTGATGTTCATTTGGAATTGGTCCCGTGTCATTTTTCTGTTTTCACTGATTCAAGTAATGGATATGTCCCCAGGCCAACAAACAAGGACGATGTCGTCAGGTTGAGAAGCTGCGTACATTTTGGTGGATAAATTGAGGAAATCTTTTAAGTCAACAACATATAAGTACGTAATTAACGAAATTAACCCACAATATATTGGTAATGGATCGCCAAATGCATTATCCTTGCAGGGCATATTTATTACCAGCTTAGGGCAACTGCATTATGAAGTGGTTTGCGAAGTTTATTAGAGAAAATAATGCAAGTGAGAATATTACTGTCAGGCACAAAAGTAGTCCTTAGCCTTACAGCAGACGATAGCTTTCACGTGTAGATGCAGTCAACAAATAGTCCAGCCACATATAGGCTAGACACGGTTGTGGGCCACCTGAGTTAAATTGAAGAAAGTTTTTGCTCCAGAGTTAGCAGACAATTAAACGCTTAGATACAAACATGTAAGTCAAGCGCACACTAGACAAGTGTACCTAAGATGTTTGGTTTGCGAATTTGTAGTTGCTAAAACATATTACTGTAAAAATTCAATGCAAATGCACATTGTCACGGTGACTGGGGCGGCCGCCAAGAATGCGGGGAATGCAAGGTATGCAACCCCTGGCGGCCAACCGAGGTAACCTGGAAAGGAGGCTGCCGACCTTAGGGCCGACCGGTTTTGGACCTGACTCAAGCGAGAAGGAACAACTGCTCCCCGGGTCTGAGTGATTTGTTGTTTTGGTTTTTCCTGCCGGCCTGTGAGCCGAAGTATTGGCTGTGTGGCCTGTTGGCCTTCCACCGGAGTCCCAATTTGTAACCCGCGTGAGTTACGCGGATTAAACTGGTTTTTGTGGCATCCAACATCTGGATGGATTTGGTTTTTTTGTTTGCTACTCCCGCACCGACCGCGTAACAATATGTAAAGTTTTATATGTACCTTCAAATCAAACATCAGTATTGCCCTATTCAAGTGCAATTGCAAAGGCCAATTTGAAAGTACGATCGTAGAGAAATGAGCTCTACGAGAATTATTAATACTATTGCTCACAAGGAAAGTAGACAAAACATCTGTACTTTTCTGAAATTACAAACACCGATCTATTACGAAAATACATTGACCTATAATGCGAGCTATTCTTTGGTAGTTCTAAATTCGTGAAAACAATTAGTGATAATTATGCGAATAATCTTATCGGTGGTCAGCAATTAATCTTTGATAGGCCGGCAGATCATGGCGATCATGAAATAGCTCTCACTTCTAGTCCCTCAATGTACATCAGTGCTCAAAGCAAGCATTACCACCTTCTGTAATTATGAACAACATAAGGGCATGAAACTTGAGAGCATAACTGTACACAAGAAAGAAGAAAGCCATTGTAATAAAGAAAATAAAAAAGGTGCATAAAAAAATTTGAAAGTTTTTTCCTTCAATTTGCTTTAACAAATGATAGAAGAAACGCGCCTAATTGTTTGTATTTTTACAACCTTTTCAGTTTATGTAAGCATAATTAAAAAATGCAAGCCGAATTACATGCAATGCCTTGATTACCAGTCTGTTTGCTTCTATATGCGACGACAAAGCCATGGATTCAGAGATGCTTAAATCAGAGCAATGGCTTACGCCCTGATGATTTTAATGTAAACAATAATGGGGCAACTCATTTTTTGGAATCTTAAACCAAGTAGAAGCCTCCATTTCTTTCAATCTGCGGTTTTTCAACTTACAGGTCAATAGTGCGAGTTAATTATAAATACGCTAAGGAATTAACAATTTCTGATGCAGAAGTAATAGGCAGTCGCAGTCAATTGTTAAGAGCACTCACCAAATTTAACGAGTAAGCATTTAACTTCCATCAACGCTTTCACTTGACGTTATTATATATACGCTGAACAGAAAAAATTCAAACGTCACACAACATACACGTAGTTTAACAATAGAAAGTCATTTTAAGGAAATATGGTAAATTTCAATGTTGATAGTAAATCTGTGAAAATGCATTGTATCATTACTTGACTTAGAATTTTGCACGAGTTGCAGCCACTGAATGTTTAACACTGCACGGATTGATTCAAGAAGTTCAACACCACGGCTTGTATGAAATGTATTAGAACAAATTGATGTGGAAATACAGGCATTCCAATATACAATGACTTTTGCATTCCCCTGGCCATTTATTATAGCGTTGCTGTATTACAAACTGAAACAATGATATTTTTAGTAAACAGAATTGCTCGACTACACCAGCCGTTTATTATGCATAATTCATAAAAGACAAAGGGGTTTTGAAAGCTGCTAAAGAAATTAATTCGATTCCGTTTTTATTTATAATTCTCAAACAATCATTAAACTTCAGCGGAACTACCTGCTTACAACAACAGAAAAAAATACATGTAGAATTTATAATCAAGTGCATGTTCTTAAAGAAAAAGACTCGTCGTGCGATTTATATCGAAATGTTGCTCTAATTTCGTTTATCTTCAAGACAGTCCAAGGAACCCTGTTTTTCCTAGCCCGTCCAAAGAAGACCACTGAACGAGTTGGTAAAAAGATCATAATGGCAAAAAAACGTCTTCCAGTTTTATGACAAGCTGAACAGCACTCAAAAGGACTACACTACCATAAAGCAGTTGGCATTCGCACGCTTGCATGAAAGCACTTTTCAATGCTTGAATCCACACACACCGCCGACTTTACTTCTAAATATATTATTTGGCTTCACGAAAATGTCATCCAGAGATCTTTTATGACAAACCCATGTACGCCTATAAGTGGTTTTCCTCATACAAAAATAATATTTCCATTAAAAGCTAAAGATATTGGATGGCTTTTAATTGATCCAAAAAGCTCTCGTTCCAAGCGTTGTACGAAATGTGTCAGCAATGTCAATAGACAAGAATTTGCCGAACAAGTTCGAGCCGGAGAGCCGTGCAACTTTTTCTAAAAATTCCACTTGCTAGCGACGGGCTCGCACAGCCATAACGAATTAAAATTCAATGAAAAACGTAATTAATGCACAACGTGGGCAAAAATATCTTAAAGCAATATGGCGTACGGAAATAGGCGATGCATGCGCTTGACATAAGCCTAAGCGAAAAACCTTTAATCTTCAACCAACGTTGACATTTTTGGCTCCCGCATAGGCTTTCTTATATTGTTAAGGCCTAACAAAAGGGACGACTAATTAGGAGCTACTTCATCTTCATTATTCAGCTTATCTCAAGTGTAGGATACCAGTTTGAAAAGAGGAAGGAAGGCTGAAGGATATGATAAGAACACACAGAAGCTGGTTCATTAAATCTCTACTCTGGTAAAAAACGAAAATGCAAAATATGTCCTCAAAAAATCCATTATCAATTTTTAAAAAAATGATAAACAAAAACTAATATCATTCAGAAAATCTTGCAAGGCTTCTTCATTAATGGGGATATTTTCTTTTGCTTCCAGTCTGATTACATCAAAGTTCTACAATGGTAACTCAAATCGGTTTCTTTTAATTTCTTACTCTTGATGTTAATTTCTAAATTCTTTACTTATGTGCTTTTACATTCCGCAAAGAGACCTGCACATTGTTTTTACAATCTGACAAAAAAGTGCAATTAGCAAGATCCTCAGATTATGATACTTGACGTTATAGAGCTGTTCCGCTCTGCTGAAGAGTCGAGTAAATGGGCTCGTGTTGATTTCTAGCAATCAAGCAAGAAATTTTGAATTATTCACTACATACCACTTTGTAACTTGCCAGTAACCAAATCACAGTTCAAGAATGTCATTTTATATCAAGTAGGCCGCATAATGTGAAAACAAGCATTTTACTCTAATCTGAAAAATATGAAATTAAGAACAAGACGCAATATTAATCATTTAGGGACACGCAGATACATGTACATGTAAGTAGAGTAGCTTTCAAACGTCTCGTAAGATCCCTCACGCAATAACACATGATTACAAAATGCGAATACGATTTTTAGGGTCTTGCGCTTCATTAATAAAACAGCCAGAAAACTCACTACAATATGGTCTAATTAAAATGTGGAACTATTTCAGGCATCGTTCAGGGCCATTCCCATAAAATTGCACGACTTGTTCAATCTTCTTTATTTGCGAAATTATGCTCGCGGATGTACTATCTACCTACTTTATTTTAGTGATTTGCAAGCAAAGCGGTCCTTCTGCAGGAGTAACGCTTGATGGCAATATGATAATTTCGTAATAACGCAAAAACCATTATTGCGAACAACCATAAAACGTTTGATTTCCCATTGGAAAACAAGACGAAAAACAGCTTAAGCCAATCCCATTTCGATTTTGCTCCAAGTCATTAAAAGTATTTGAAATGCAATATTGATGAACAGATGAATATTTGCCGCTCCATTTTTTTATATGGTGGCACAGTGCTCCCATGGCGTTTTGAGTTGTTTCTTGCATCACAAAGTGTGTGTAAAGCTGCGTAAACCTTAATGAAAAAGTCAAGAGGTAATGCGAAAACTTCGTGGAGTAGAAGTATTGTTATGATTCAATGTGACTTCAATGTCTTAAAGCACACTCAAACTATAGCATATGCTTTCCTAACTTTATACGGAAAATTAAGTTTATGATTAAGTTGGGACAGTTAGGAATCAGGTCTCATGAGAGGTACTAACGATTTATCTTCTAGAATTAGTAGGTAAACATGTTTTTTGTAATTAGGCACACGTATACTTTATAACATATGTCCTAGACAACCAATTGCGAAGCCACGTGAAATCCATAAACCAACAAATAAGCAAATTCAACTAACTAGAAAAATGAGTAAATTGACACGTCCTAAATTCCGAATCAATTATGCTCTTAATTCATCAAACGCTTCGATTTACGCCATAAATGCGTGCGCAATTCCTTTTGATTGTATTATGCCTTGCATACTTAAGGGAAATAATCGCTGCTCGTGTCAATGGAAGAGTTATGTGATAAAATTGTATAAGAAAAGCTGTCTAAAAACATCACCGCTCCATAAATGCTAGCGCAGTGAAAATGTCTTAGATTTAATCATTTGAAGTTTTAGTGAGAAGAAAATCCATAAATAGAATAAAGTGAGCGAGTCAGAATCTGGAGCAAATTTCCGAGCCAGGCATTTTTGCATTAAAAAGCGCCTATTTGTCGAGGCAAGGTTTATAATCGCATCATGATTTGCCAGCATTCATTTTCGATAAATGAATTTTCCTGCAATCTGACAAGGATAAAAAATAATTCTTGTCATTCATTGAGCTCATTAAGAGAGTGCAATACTGGTTCCCACCGCATAAAATCGACAATTCGCTGACAGTAACAGTCATCCTTATAATTCAAAATTGGAAATTAAATGCCAATGTAGTGACATGTGGGGCACAACACGGGTTAAAAAAAGGATAGATAAAATGCAAAAGCAAACGACGGTTGCGAGAGTAAAATTTAATATAACTGTCATTCTTGTCATATGCAGTAGAAACGAAAAGAAGCGACGTGTGCAATTTCGAGCACTGCGATTAATTGGAAAAAAATCACTGATTCTTGTATTTCTGTCGAGTCAGAAGTTCATTTTATGTAGAAAATATTTAATGAACAAAACCTTATCTTGAAACTGTAATAAAATTTCATGCACAAGCTCAAAATTAAGCGGAGTGTTTTGGAGAGTGTTTTATAAAAAATAAAGTCACGAATGTGACTGTCGACTGTCGAACTCAAAATCAGTCGAATGCAATATCGTTGTATTACTAGTTATTAAACGTTTGCATGAGAAAAATCAATTCCAACATCAATACCATAGTTGCCTATACTGATCAATTGCGGAGGACATTGTGCATATATTAGGGAGCAAAATGAAATTTCGTAAAAAGTACAATGATTGGCACACTATTCAAGGTATAGCATATTCATGTGTGTTTTTATGAGTGGAATAATATTCAAACATGGTCGTGACCAACAATATTAGTTTAGGAAATATTGGTTCAGAAACATGGCTTAAGACAAAGAATACCATCCATTTGCAATACATGTACATCGAAAGCCCATTTAAGAACTCTCTTTAAAGTAATTGCAAGAATTAAATATTCAGTTTTCAAGACAGTAAACCGAACAGATGCATCTGTCGTTCCGACAACGTTTATATTAAACCTTTTTTTTTAAATTTCAAGATAGACTAATTACCATATGCATTATAAGCACTGGATGACTCCTGAAGCATGATTTTTGCACTGTGTTTGAAGGACGTTAAGAGCATTCACCAGTATTGACTATCTCAAGATTACTTTATTTATAATGGACGTTCAATTCCTGATTAAAATACGCGGGTATAACCTTGAAAAAAGTTAAAAATTCGACTGCAACAAAGCAATAACGTAAAATCACACCCATGAGACTTTGCTATTTCGAATCTTCCTCCATACATTCCTCTGACCTCAATATTGACGTACAGAGATGAGAACCATAGAGATGCGATGTTTTCATGGGCAGTATATAAGCACTCAGCCAGTACCAAGTTTGGCATTACCAATAATTGACATAACTTGTTTCCATTTCTTCAACTTATTTGCCTGCCTGCGTTTCTTGGCATCACAAAAAAGCACTTGAGGGATTTCCATGCAAAACCCACGTCCAAGAATTTGAGGAAAAGCTCAGCGAGAGCGCGTTGGAAGCCGTTATTCTTTTTGACGAATTACTCGAAAATATTTCTTGACATAAGACAATATTTGGCGATGCCTTTGAAGAGAAAAGCCCATGAAGAGGCAGCCACTTCGCGCAATGAATTTTGACAGGCAGACATATTTGCGAAAAACTTGAAAAGGAACTTCGCCAATATTCCAGGCTGTCAGTCAACTAAATTCAGCCGAGATCTGTTTATGAACACTGCCCCCACGGTCAGCACCACGAGGCCCTCGGCTAAATAGCCCGAGGAAGAATTTCCGGTATTGCCTTTGCCATTGAGGAATTTCATATTTCGCACAATTCTTCAATTTTCACCGTCTCCAAAAAAAACAGCTTGGTGCAGCAATTTTCTTTCTTTCTTTTTTTATCGTCATGAACTTGTCAGCCAGCCAGTTAGATAAGATAAAAGTGAAGTGTTAAGATAAACATTCAATATCTGTGTTCTAAGATATATGCCTTCATTTTTCACCGGCAGGACCGCCATACCGCAAACACTATTTGTTCACATCCGAGCATTCCATAAATAAGATATACTTGCGTGCTGTTTTTATACATTGTGGTTTATCAAGTGCGCAACGGTTCACTCGCAGATCACGAAATGTTTAAGTCGCCATGTGGCAGCATTGCAAATCTTATAAAAATCGGATTAGTCAGGCAAATCGAGCAAGAGTGTTGGAATTAAAACAAAGCTAAGAATGAGCTCCGTCAGAAAAGCTGCCTTTTCCTTAAATAACCATAATCGAGACAACTGTACTATTTCAAATACAAACGCTACTGACTATGACAAAGAAAAAAGATAGGCCTGTAGACTTACAAAAATGTTAATTCTGGCTTAAGATAAAGAAATAAAAAGTACCAGAAATAAAATACGGAATTTGGTGGCCACGCTCTAAATAAAATATTTTTTCCAATCGAATGTCCACGTTTTTCCAACTTGTATGATGCCCAATCAGCGATGCAAATCACCTAAAGGCTGAGCAAAAAAGCAGAAAGCGTCCAACTGAAATGTCCAATATTCAAATGCTTTTATTTGAACATTTTTGCTTTAATTAGTTATCAATTCTTAATTTATTTTCTCCACGCACAAAGTGAGTTATATAATTAGTTATCTACTAGCTTCTATTGAATTCCATATCATTTGATTTATTTATAAATAAACAGATAAAGATGGAAAAACATGCAGCGTTTGCCCCGTATACCTCGTTACATAACGAATTTATGTTTATTTAATTTCTCATAAATAAACGAGTACATGTATATGATGTTTGCTGGAAAATAGCGGACGACCAATTGTACGCAGAAAAAATACACTTTACTATGGTATTGATAATATGTCTTTGAAGCAAAACTAGATAAATTCTTTTCGCATTGCGGGCATACACTTTCGACTCAGCCTTAATTAAACAGCATTTGTACGCTGAAGTTTAAAACAACTTTTTGGTATCTTGGACAAAGATATTAGAGCATTTTATTTCTGAAACAATCCTTTTTTGACTTAATTCTAAAAGTTGGAGGTAATAATGTAAAGCATGGTAAGGTAATGCGTAAATCAGCTATAATCAATTATAAAAACTGTACCAACTTAGATTAACTACAATTTTCAAGGAACTCAGTAATGATACTATGCATGATATCATTGAAAATAGCAAAAATTTATCTAAATACTGACAATAAACTAACAAATACCAACCAATTGACAACAGACTAATTAAACTCGAGCAATGTCACGCAAATGAGGTACTTTATGAGCAGCCCTGCCACTACAGTCATTGTTTTATGAGCTTGCAACTGTAGATAACAGCAGATATCACGATATGTACCATATTAGTACGAGACGAGATATGGACTTCCGACGTCAGACGTTGCTGTCGAAATATGTCGTTAATCGTAATCGTTTGTGGAGAACGCCTTCAGGTACAACGCAGAAAGCCTCTAGTGCTTGTCAATAATTGGCCCATTTCGAGAGCTTAGTCTGTAGGATCGGCTTACGGCGCAGATATAATCAGAGCAGCTACTTCAGTTTTCCTGGAAAACCGCTTTACAGAAGCTCGTTTTGGCAAGAAAAACTTGCGTCGGTCTTTGGTTTTCACTGCTAGTAAATGGATGTCAGAGCACTAATTTGCTCGGCATTGTTGTGTGCCTTGGCAGCGACATCCTTCTGCCACCAGCCTCTCCATCACGTTGTAAGTTCAATATTTGTTTGACAATAGAATTTAAGAGGAGAAAATCAGAGGATTATGAATAACGCTGCACTGAAAATTGGGAAAGTAGGAAAAAAGCGCAATAATTTCGCCTTATTTTAGCAAAACGGAGCAGAAGCAGTGGCGAATAGGACACTTTATGACGTGTACACCGAAGGGGGCATCATTAACCCTAATGGATCAGCACTTATTGCTGAAGGATCATCATTTACTCTGAATGGCAAGGATTTCCACATTTTTAGTGGAGCCATTCACTACTTCAGGGTGGTACCGCAATACTGGAGGGACCGAATACGAAAATTAAAAGCTTCCGGATGCAACACGCTGGAAACGTACGTTCAACAATACATTTATTTTAATTGCAACGCGCAACGCTTTATCTTTAGTCATGGGCTTTTAAAGATCAGGAATGAGAGAACAGCACTGTCAAATGCAAAAATTATAAGAAATCAGATTGTACAATAAAAACCCGTACAATCTGTTTTGTGATAATTTTTTTTGCGTTTGACAGCGCAGTTCTCTCAGTCCGGATCTTTTAAAGCCCATAATGTGTTGCGTTTGAAGATTACGGTAGCACTCAAAGGATCGTTCATAACGCGATTGAACACAGAAGTTTGGAATCCATATAGAACTATTGAAGTTTGCAAGGAAGTCCGGTAACCGCTGAAGTTACAGAATCATCATAAACATGCAGAACATAGCTGACAGTTTCAGAACAATACGGGCAGCTTGTTTCCCCAATCATTTTCGGCCACGAGATAAAATCCAGATATTATGTCATGCTTGTTTTTTGCAAATTAAGATACAAACATTCTTTCATTTAGTAATACTAGATAGACTTAAAAGAGAACGAGATGAAGAACAATCTTAACATATATTAAAGCTATAAATGTGTACCAATTAACATATCTTTAAAACTACTTAAATTAATTAAATTAACATAAACGAAAATGTGTGAACATTCTCATAAACCTTACAATTCAACTGCACGTATTGAGGTTGTTAAACTCGGTCAAAGGCGTATATAAATCTCCTAAAATATAGACCCCGCACAAATTTACTCAAAAGTGAGACAATTTCTTGTTTCCAATTCTTCTAAATATAAGTTGAACTGCATTTGAATAAGTGTATGTAAATTTCTGCATTCAATACAGGCCAAGTTTATCTTTCGTACTTAAGATACAATCACATCTACATATCCATTTCATGAAACAGCCTATGCATGAATAGTCTGTGCGTTTACAAATTTGCATAGAAGTGGCAAATTTAATGACAGCACGTTTGCGTTCTGATTAACTGATTATCGGATTATCGATGTTCTAATATTACGAGTTTCTCTGCTAGAAAAACTAGCTCGAAAATTTGCCAGATACATATGCGTTTTGCGGATTTATGGCAGCCTTCTTCGAGGAAAAAAATAAATCATTAATATGCTAGCAACTTGTTTATCTGTAATTCTGCGTACGGAGTGAGCAGAATAGCAAGGAGCACATACAATATAGATTGCACGGAGAGGGAAAATTATTGCTAAAAGGATAAAAACGAGGAATTAATAAATTATCAGGAATTAATCTGCATATAAAATACTATTGCCGTAATTTTCCTCGCACCACATGCAACTCAAACTTCTAAAAAAGGGCAGTGAAATTGAAATTGAATGATAGTTAACTTAAGCTGGAAACAACTACAGAATATGGCAATAAATTTCCAAGCTCGCTCTCTCGCCCAGCATCATTAAGAATTCAACTTAATAAAAAAACACCGCTTGCAAAGCACCTTTGATCTAATATTTTAAATACCTTGTAAGCTTAATTAAAAGATATTCATCGCTCAAGAGAATAAGTAAGCAATTTTGCCATTACAGCGAACGTGCTTAGGGACCCTAGCATGTATAACGCGAGTGCATCAAGACTCGTACGATTCACATAGTTGAGTGGACCAAAGAATAATAAAGAATACACTTAATGCAATATTCAATAATACTGCATTTTGAATGTTTTTCTTCAGGTAACAAAAGCTAGAGCAAATCTTATAACAGGCTTTAACTTTCTAAAAATGATTACTTTTCACACATTTTCGAATTGTTCGAAATTACATGGTTATTTATGCATCGCTCTGGGAAATTAATGTTAAAATATTGGCAACACACCTGAATGGTTCTTTACGTTAATGCGTGCATAATAAATTGCACAAGAGCACCGTGCTTTATAGGTCTGGATCCTTCATTACGCCTTAGGTGCTCAACTGGCGCCACAATTAAATTAAAATCATTAGGTTTATTTAGGGCAAATCAAAACACGAAGGCGATGGCGAATTCGGCTCGGAAAAATAGCTGCTCCCAAGTGAACCTCATTTGTAGCCATAGTTACAGCTCCAGGAATAATATTAACAAAGCATAGGTCGAAATGTGTCACTTTCGCTTTAAGCGAGCGCATTTCAGCACTTCCTAATTCCCTTTATGAGAAAAATAATCGGCGTAAAGAGCCCTGGGAATCATTTTGTTTGAATTTTCTTTTTTACAGCTACGTACCATGGAACTTACACGAAGAACTGCCCGGAAAGTTCAAATTCGATGAAAATTTGGATATTAGGTAATAGTTAGATACACGTATTCAGTAATTCCAATTCAGAAAATTAATCGCATTAAAGTACATCAAAAGAAGAAAGCTAGAGCACCAGGTTCTGTGTAAATTAGATCCTTTACAAATAAACAGATTGAAATAATTAAGCAAAGAAAGCCCGTGACTAAACAACAAAACGTTTTTTGTCACAACAATTGTCTTTTGTAGACAACATGAGCACTCTCAGGTCGTTACTGCGAAAGCAGTTCTCACCGGAGCTCAATTTGTACAACGTAATTATATTGATTTTAGGAGCCATAAAATAAAGCATTCAAAAGGGATTTTTCAATATTTCTTGCAGAACATATCTTCAGATAGCCAAAGAAGAAGATCTGTTCGTGATTTTAAGGCCTGGTCCATATATTTGCGCAGAATGGGAGTTCGGTGGTTTTCCAAGGTAAGAACTAGTCATTTTTGGGAACAAAATTTGCACGCTGCTTGTGTTTTTGAAACCAATCAAAAGTATGACAATAGCTTATACTTCGACATTTGGTTCTTACCACCGATAATTCAAAAAAATATCTAAAAGGTTTCTTAAATTGTCCCCCAAACATGACCACATATGCAGAAATTTGCGAAGGAATAGAACAGGGAAAAAATGTACCGCAGTAAAAGAAAACTTTGCCTTTATTCCCTTGGTGACATTAACTTTGCATTTGGTCACATTTCCCTTCTCGAGACTGCTACTTTATTAAATAATTGCTATTTAGATTTAGTGCGGTAAGATATCTTTCGTTAAGTTTAATTCCGAATAATGTGAAAGCACAGGTTTTAAAACTGTGCTTTCACATTATTCGGAATGAGTAAGCTGCGTCAACTATCAGTGTCAATCAATGCCAAACTTTCGGTATCAGTGACCGATTACATCAACGCGCCATCAGTTTGGCAGAGACAGAAGATAATGCTATCAACACATGAGCTACAATATCAGAAGAAATCGGATACGAGATCGATCGCCTCCTCGATATCACTTCCCCCGTCCGTCAAATGTTGTTCTCGAGCAAGTGACATCCCGCTGGTTCATTTATTAAAATAAAAGTTTGGCGTTATCAGGCGCGCTTGCACTGTTGCACCTGACATCTTTGACACATCTTCGCTGGAAAAACGCGAAAAAGATTATTGTGCAGAAGCGCAATTGGGGTGTGGTTTTGCGGGCACGTACTGCTCATCCCCGCATGCACTTCACACCTCTGCCGATGCCCCCCCACCCTCCCAGCCATCGCATTCGCATGCACACTTCTTATCAGTTTACCCCCAGACACTAAGAAATTTTCCAAAGACGACGACGCTCGTTTCATAAAAATCTGCCCATTAACTCTTAGCACAAACCTAATGGATTTAAAGGCAGATGAATGTGTCATTTCTGCTCTTATCGCTTATGCGCACATGCCACTTTGATATAGCGGGTTGGGTTCAGGCGCCCCCTTTCCCCAATTTTTAAGTAAAGAAAACAGGTCGGCGATAGCACGCCTCGCCATTAGGAGCCCCATTAGTGCGAATTAGGCGCATTACCATATTATGCGAGAGAACGCATTGACCAGAAGATTACTGTGCACGCTGCTAGTTACGTCCAATGGTCACAGGCTAAATGACCATGCATCCATCTCAGTCATGGCCCACCAAATACCTAGTCGTTAAAGATGTATGCGTGGACGAAAGTTGGGGCGAATGGGACGAGTGGAGAAGGGAGATAAAAAAATCATCCGAAATTGCGTGACGTCAAACATGGTCGATTGTCAAATAAAAGCTATACATGTATATGTATGTTCCATATTGTTATCGAACAAATCCTATGCATTGCAATGCATGTTCAACCAGTTTAAATTTTATTTTTCATGTACTCAGCATATGCATGTAATTATGGAAACATGCAGCTCAGTCGCCAATCTCGACAGGTGGCGAATTGGCCAAAAATTATCGCGAATTTCATAATACCCACAATAATGTGACAGTTCAAATGAAATAAAAAAGTGAATAAAATTGCCAAGGCCGCCAGGGGAGCGGCCCTGGGTTTTTGTCACGCTCTTGTACCGCACGCTTGACAAAATAAAAGCAAAAATTAAAAATGGTTCTATATCGGATATTGAAGACTTAGCATTACGCTTCCTTACAGTATACGGTCTTCACTTAATAGTCTTGCTTGCACATGCGTCTCTGTGTACTTTCTTCCAAAAATGGATAATTGGGACAGAGTGATTCGAAAATGATGTGAACCGGCATAAGGTAATAGCACTGAAGTGAGGTAAACAGACTAATTGATTCAGACCCTTTTAGTAATACAACGTTAATATCATAGAAGCATATGACACCAAATTGTCAAGAAAGTTTGGAGCTGAAATAGCCACTCGTTTAAGTGTTTAATTGTTTTAAATACTTTTTATTTAAATTAATGTTCAACATAGGAAAATTATTAATTTCTACATTGTTTACCCACCTCTGGTCTATAGTATTTGTTATCTGGTATATTTAGTTGAGAAGCCATTGTGATTTAATTCATAAATTTACGTAGGCCTAATGGTAATCGTGCTATGCCCAGTAGGCTATATTTAATTGACGGTTAGAAGTGTGTTGTCTTCATTATTTATAAAAAATGTATACCAAATTTTATTGATTGCTATAGTCGCAAAAGATCGCCATGAAAAGTCGCTACTATTGATAACGCCCAACGGGTTCAGATGAAAATTAAGCTGACAGAAGGCTATCATACACATGCACTAATAACATTATACACTGTACAATGTATTGGCCTAAGAAAGAATGCCAACCAAATGCGTTGTTATTAATGTTCACTTATCAAGAAGGATTTTAGTTTAGTCTATCGTGGCACTATAGTGAATAAAAGCTCGCACGGTTTGCACTTTTATCTGATTCACTATGATATCTCAACGAAAAAGCGTTCCTAAGCGCTCAAACTCAATAATAAGGTTTGCTTTGATATTTTCCTCGAATTCAGCTAGGCATATGGTCACTTAGAGAATGTCACCTTTCCCTGCATAATTATTTAGAAATTGGGAACTATATTGAAATGTCTACACGGAAAGTTTTATCAAGCGGATGGAGTTTTCGCGTTTAACGGTAAATTCAACCTATTTAGATAGCGCAACACACGCCAGTCGCAAAAGGATAGAAAGCTTATTTCTTATCGAGTTAGCAACGTACACATTCTCTGTATATTTATGCAGAAATGCTTGGGACAGGAGCCTATCGCCATAGCAGCCCATGTAAATGATGAAAACGCAAAGTTGGCATATTACAGGAAATTCTGCAAAATCGATACGACATTGATAATCAATTACATGTTTATTTATATTTATTCAGTTGGCTGCTACGGAATACTGACATTAAATTGCGGACGTCAGATGCCACTTACGAAACTGCCATACAAGCATATTATGAACAGCTAATTCCACTGGTGACGGATTTACAGGTTTGACTTTATATTCGATTATCTAACCGCGCATAACCTTTTCAATGAATCTGAGGAATTTTTTATTTGTTACGGCAATGTACTATTGATAGAAATGGAAGAATCGATGCAACGCCAATTTTGTAGTAAAGGTAACCATGTAACTTACCCTTTTCAGAAGCATTTCTTCACCTTTTTCGTCTAAAGCATATGCTGCTTAACGTATTACATTTGAACTCAGTTTTTAATATTAATAACAAAATTACTAAATAAAGTCTAAGAATGTGCCTCGGAATTATATAACTACATATTGCTAGCAGCTTATTTTAAACGCAATATCGGCGAATTCAGAAATTTTTATTCAAAGGCTACTTCATCGGACACTAACGTTTATAGAGTATCATTAGATTCATAGCAAACTTACCAAGGGACACACGTTTACCAGTGGTGTACTGGGGCCGGAACGCGCCGGTACGGCGTTCCGGTACTTTTTTACGAGCCGGAACGGCGTTCCGGAACTTTAAATACGTGTATTATTGTTTTTTCCCCCTTTTTTAAAAAAAAGTTTTAAAGGAGTTTTGCCAAACTGACTAGATTGGTTTCTCTTCTTATTCCTTAAGTTTCAACAACTCATTTGTTAAGGGATGGTATTTGG
>JAQIXS010002598.1:0-21940 GCA_034700785.1 Rossiulus vilnensis
TGACGACGTCTGTTGAAATTGCAGGCACTGGGATCCCCAGAAGCGGCAAAAACCGTTGAAGCATTCGCTATCGTTGCAGATACCGAAAAAAAAAGCGATGCCACACGTGGAACCTGATAACGAACGATTATTGTTAGCTGACGTCACGCAGTCTGCATTTGTATAAGCGTAGGCTCCGCATCCCAACAAGCTATTTGCGACCGACGAAATCCAGGCGAGATGATGAAACCGCAGCAGTTCAGCCCATGGTCCAGGGACAAGAAGTGCAACTACGGTGCCCTGCCGTCCGGCCCGGAGGACTTCACCGGTGGCAAGCGTGAGAGCTGGAGGGGCAGCGTGGTGGTGCCGTCCAGCCAGGGCTTGGCGGACAAGGATGCTCTGATCATCTGGGAGCGAAGCGAGCCCTGGCTGAAGTGGCGCATCTGGAGAAACGTGCTATTGGTCGGCCTAGGCATCTTCTGCTTCTTCGTGGGCATGAGTCCGATGACCATTGTCCAGAGCTCCCTGAATTCCGAAGACGGCCTGGGCGTCCTGTCGTTGGCCGTGAAGAATGTCTGCATGCTGTTGGGCAGCCTGTTGGCTAGTTCTGTCATCTTTAAGCTGGGCTGCAAGTGGACTCAGGCGGCGGGTATGGGGATCTATACCCTCTACGTGCTGGCCAACTTCTACCCCACCTGGTACACTCTGATCCCTGCGGCGGCCATCGGCGGCGTTGCGGCCACTGTCATGTGGACGGCCCAAAAGGTATGCAATCCATAATCACCCTTCCTACATGTTGGTTTGTCAGCGTGTGGTTTTTCAAATTTGAGCTGTGAATAAATCAGGAAAACACTTTTCGAGTATGCTATATACTAATGATCTTCAGCATATCATAGCTGCAGTTATCAATGCTTCATCAATCACACAATCCGACAATAGTGTAGAGAACATAATTAAAATCATATAGTATTATGCTCACAATTAAAGTAATAAATGAGAGCATATTATCCCTTAATGAATCAGGCCAGATCGGATTTTTTTCTCATTTGCGAGCTCCCTCTTTAACTCGGATTTAATAGCAGCGCCACCAGCATGCAGTATGCATCCCACTCTTAATTTAAAGCACACCTTTCACGATCATTACTAACGCCCTTACCTCCTGCGAATGACATTATTAATGATCGTGTACGGTAAACAGAAATGAAATAGCATGCCACTGGTGATGTCATCATGTAGGGTGTAATAGTGCAAGGTTGGATTTTGAATAATCCTTGCATATACTTAATAAGGTAAAGAAATGTCCTTCAATGCACGTGAAATCTTCACATCATCTCAGGTTTATTTCGCCAAACTGGCCTTCCTCTACTCTTCCATCGCCGACATGGACGTCGACCGCATCCAGTCCAGGCTCTTCGTGCTGGTCACCGTATTCCTCAAGCTCAGCGGATCGGTTGGCAACCTGGTGTCCTCCATCATCCTGGACTCGCGAGGCTTCGACGACCTGATGACCTCCTCCAGGTTGATGATATGCGGAGCCGACTACTGCAACCAGGAGCTGGACTCAGGGTTCGGTCCTGCGATGGTCAACGCCAGTGTCAATGGTCTCTACTCCAACGCCACCGAAGTGACAAGAGTGTATGTCCTGGTCGGCTTCTCCACCCTGTGCTGCCTCCTGGGCAGCGTCATCTTGCTCTTTGTCGACCCCCTCACCAAGCTGGGCCTGTCCGAGAAGCCCAGGTACAAGAAGCCCGTCATCCAGATGATGGCCGAGATCTTCAGGGAGATGAAGGATCCCAGACACATCCTGTTGATACCTATGGCGCTTGTCATGGGGGGAGGGGACTCGTTTTGGGCAGCGGATTTTACGAAAGTGAGTGATTTGGATCTATAACATTGTTCCTTTTAAATTTAATTCAGTTCAACTCAGTACCCTAATGTCAGCAAAGAGATGTCATTTGGTAGGGGGTGTAATTCATCAACCCATGGTGGTCACCATCATCATCACAAACTGAATTCTGTTAGCTTAAGGCTATCCTTTAGGATATAATTCCAACATCTGATAGCATGCAAGAAATAAGAATCTGGAAAATATGTATTTAAAATTTTCCAAAATCTGCAAAATGAGCTTCAGACGTTGGTCTAGGTTGTCTGTCACAAGAGCCCCGCATCAAGATGTTGTTAAGCGTTGTTTTTTTTTTAAAAAAAAATTATTAATTAAGAAAGCAAAATGTTATTAAACCACGGAGTTTGGTCGGAGGAGGCAAGCTGTCCAGTAATTTTCCAAACAAAGGTCGCATTAAATTTTGAAAAGGAAGCATGGTTCAAACCAGCATCTCAAATTACATTAGTCGCTACATGAGGGAATTTTGTTATTAAAAAAACCCATTCGTATGTGATTCAAAAGTCCTTGACTGTTGCCAAGGCTTTACAAATTACATAAGTTATGTAATCAGGCATGATAGTTCATATAGTGTGATTTTAGATAAGGGGTCAGAAGCGGAGGTGACAGGCGAAACGCGTCTCTCCACCACCAATTTAATCACAAAGGAAATATGGCGACTGTTTTTTATGACTTCGTCTATTATCGTTGCAAGGCATTAATATCATTCCCACATCATTTTAATAAAATGCACTGTGAAAAAAAATGAATCAGACACGTTTTCCTCCGCTAATGACTACCCGAAAAGCATGTGGCCATAAGTAGTAGGCCTATATGTTCATTTATTTCCATAAAATCCATCCATATATGTTTTTAAATTCTTTCATACGACCATATATCTGGAAAATATAATATAGTTACTTACTGTATATTGAAGTACAGATGATATTTATATTGAAGTGGAGGAAAGTGAGCAGTAATGAGATTCTTTAGAAGAAAATCGAATATAATAATATAATATAATAAATATGCATGTTAGATCAGATTTTCATTACAATGTCGTAATTAGAGGAAATTTATGAAGTAAATTATTATTTCAAATGTCAGATTCAGTGTTGGCAATTTAACATTAATAGAAAAACAATACCCCCAAGTAAATGTTAAGTTAAAAAATGATGCAAGCGAGGCTCCGTTCTTCTTTTAATGCTAACTTATTTTCAGCTTTTAATTCACATATTACATTAGACAAAATAAGGCAGTAACCAAGCGCTTGTTAAACCTTAATTCGTTAAATATACTGCATCTCTGTCACACTTTCGTTTGTCTTGCAGGCTTTTATAACCTGCGCTATTGGCATCCAATTCATCGGTTACGTTTCCTTCTGGAATGGAATCGGTGGAACCTTTTCCAGCCTGTTATTCGGCTGGTTTAATAAGAAGAAAATCCGCTGTTTTCCTTTCGCTTTCGCCACCATCATTCAAATGGCCATGTTAACCCTGATGTTCTATTGGCGACCAAATTCAGGCAGCTACTGGCAGATGTCCATGTTTGCCATTGCCTGGTTTTTTGGAAGTGGAATTCGGATGTTTATCGTGCCTGGTGAGCATAATTAGTCGTACTTAAGTTAATGACAATAATGCGGGGTGACATCGGGATAATTTGAACGGTGTTGTGATGATGGAAAATGAGGCAGCCGTACGAAGTACGCATTAGATATTTTTTGCAATTATGCATGAGAAGTTTGACTTTCCACTTCCTATCGGCATTTTTGATGCCTGTTGGCGAGGTGCCTTATAAGAACATTATTACGCACTAATTACCGCGGAGATGTAGTGTTTTCCTACTATAAGCGGGGTAATGAACTCCCAACATTCGTATGATTTCAAGCTCAACTCAGCAACTCTGGCTATGATATTTAAAATATTCCGCATGAAATAAATGTGAACTGCACATTTTAAGTTATAACAAGCTGAATTACAGTTGAGAAGGATCGCAATTGCATCATCTGATAAACGCATCTCAGTTTAGTTGTATGGGAAGTAGCGATCATGATAAATGAGATCTGAATTATAAACTGTATCCTTATTAGATTATTTGATAATTCCGTCACAATATGTCAGACGCTTGGCAAGCAGGATAACGCTTTAAGAAGCTTTCGTTATCGCATGGTAAACTTAATTGGAGTTTGTTTTCAATTACAGTAAATTTATAAAAATTTCGCAGATAACTTTTCCATGTAATGTTAGGAAACATTAAACGAAAAAGTTGTTAGCGAAATTAACTTAGGAATAGCGAGATAAGCAACATAATTTATTATACTACCGTACATCGTACTGCATTTTTGAGCTTCAGTAATATTATTGACCACAAATCTTAAAGAATTAGAAATTTAAAAAAGTTTTGCAGAATTATTTACTAAATATCGTTTTAATAGCACGTAAAATCTCTGGAAAAACCTCTTGCACGAAAGTATATGAAGGAACGTTCACTTTCGGACCTCTAGAGTCATTAATTTAAATTTGATTGAGAATAAAATAAATTGAAAATAAAACCGACCTTAATATTTGATAAAACATCATTATGGCCTTCGTACTCTGTCGGTTTTTATTGGCCACCAACATTGATGTTTACATAGTAACTCGTACAAAAAATCTAGTACTCCAAATTAAGATGTTGAAGGGGTTGAGCAAGATGAATAACATGATCAGTTGTCCTAATTTATAAACCATCATTCATCCCGAACCATTACATCTAGATGAATTGATTCACGTTGCCCCATATTTGTTAAATTATTAGCAAAGTGATTATAAAATATATAAGATTATTCTAGTTGACCATATAGCCAACTACTTAACAAATGCAGTTTCTGAAATAACGACAGTTCAATGTAAAGTTTTATTTCTAAAGTTGGTTTTTCCTCACTATTTTCCTTAACCGCATTCAGCCCAATAATAATCGCATCTAAGACTGTTCGAATTCAAAATCGACTTTAAACCCCACCTGTACATCGTTTTAAAAGTCCGTAGTTACACGTGGAGCACCTCGCGATAATTTGTCCAAAAATAGCTTATCCGATATGAAAATTGTCAAAGCGGCGCCCTCCATAGCAACGAGATAAGTAGGAAATGGACATAATTTAAATATAGGTGCAGTTTTTATCATGCTCGACGTCTTTTATTGATTTCTTCACCGGTCTGCGTTTATCCCTCTATAAACTTTTACTGTTTTTTTTTCCAGCTTTCTACGCGGTCCTGTTCAGTAATAATTTAGAAGTGGCATTTTCTGTTTATCACATTTGGATGTATGGAGCCTCTGCTCTTGTCTTTGCGTGGAGCACTCTACTCTGTATGACGACCAAGATATATATTTTATTGGGGTTACTGGCGGCTAGCTTTTTGGGCTACTTAGGGGTGGAAGTCCTTATCAGCCGCAAGAAAAGCGGCAGACCCTCGCCGGAAGATCACATCGAAATTGCAACGTGAAATTATTTCCCACTGATTAATTCTAGAGTTTCTACCTCTCACGAATTCGGATGCGGAAGAACGTTCACCAACAACATATTTTGCATTTCATGCCGTCTAATTCGTGGATCTAGAGGAGCAAATGGTCGCTCTATCACCAATAAAATTGAAGAGGGCATGAAGATGCGAGCTGGCAGAGTTGTGAATTTCGCTGAAAAGTATAAAAAGCGAAATTAATCGGGAGAGAATCTCAAATTGGGCGTTGAATGACTGCCATTAGATGCATGCGTGTAAAACACTCGCCAACATGCATTTGAAAAGCTAAATTGAAGTAATAGCTTTTATGGCATGCATGGAGCGCGGGCGCTTCATTGCCTTTGTATCAATAAAGATTGATTGTTAACTGCGTGTGCCGAATATCAATTTGCTGTTCAAGGATGCACCGAGATTTTCAACTGCGAGCTAATGACAAGATTTTGAACGATTGGCGTCGTGTTCATGTATGAAACATAATGAGCTCGAGCATCAAGTGCGGTTGTTTGCCTAACAACTCCAAGATTTTTTTGTAGTCTGGGATGTGGGCTAAGAGCACAAATTCTTACGGCCAGTAAGTTATACATACTGTAAAACTTGTCAATTTGACAACCTTGCTATGTAGACCACTTTATCGGTCAATCACCAATGTCGACCGATTTTTAGGGTCCGAGGTAAACACCTATATTGCCGTACTGTGTTAGCCGCTGTAGGGTTATTTGTGTTTAAATGTACTTAAGTAATGACAATGAGTTGTGAAGCGCAAACAATGCTGTAAATTCAAATAAAATATGTCGATTTCATGATTGGTACTTTCTTAATTTCGTAATGTAAGTGACACTGAATAAAGTTTGCAATACAAATTTCTAAAGCTACGACATCAATATTGATTGTGAAAAGTGATTTTTTAGTGTGGCATCAGCAAATTCAAATTTAAAGGACCTTAATCTTAATAGTGAGAATTATTCAAAGATAAAAATCTGAATTTTTACACAATCTTGAATAAGGAGCATAATAAGTATACGTAAACGGATTTTTTTAATCACAATGATGATTATTCAATTTGGTTTACATACAAAAATTGAAAAAATGTTATTGAAAATGTATGCAATTATATGGACGCTTCTGATGTTTAAAAAAACATATTCGTTGAAGCTGGAATTTGTGTTTTGAAAAATTATTACAGGAGCCTTGTTTGCCTTATTTTCTAAATATGCTCTGTTATAAGAGCCCATTCTTATTTTGTTTTACTAACTGTTGATCTCAAAATTTGCTACATCAAATTAAACCGGCGAGTGAAACGTGTTTAAAATCTCGTTTCTATTGTCATCTTCCGTTAAAAGGAATTTTAATCAGTTTCCATGTTATTGAGCATGGTGCAATCGGGCCAGATTGCGGTTAATCTTTTATAATGTGATCTGGTTTTCAAAATCGATATGTGGTTGATATTAATCATCCTGCATCTAGATATTTCATGCTTAATGTTAACATTATTATCGCAGTTTTTTATTTGAATTTGGTGTTGAAAGCATCTGCATTGTATAAATTCCTTTATACTTTAGCTGTGCATTTATCAAAATTCTTTTGGTGGAAAAACTAATTGAAAAACGAGCGAGGGAACGCAGTTATTCACACGCCTGAGCTATTTCTTGCAGACCTACAGGCCTTTTTCAACTAGGCTATAAATCAGTCTGAAACAGAATTTGATAAGAAGCCAAATTATTTTGGTAAGAACTCATTCGAGCAAAGGTTCGAGATAGCAGTCACTCTGCTGCCATCTATGCATTGCTTTTCGAAGCGATCGTTTGGATTTTGATAAATAATGTATGCTAGTAATTCAATGCTGGATTATCAGCATTCTTTAATAGTTTATACATTAATCAGTAAATTAGAAGCCGCTACAGATATTTGTCCTTTAGATTAAGAAAACATGCACATGTAACTGGAGATTTAAATTATACATGTATAAATAAATTAAATTATCGATTTCTACTTTCTATTTAATTTACGATTAAAGATCTCAATTACAAATACATTGTACATGTACAGTATTAGCACTTTTTAAGGTTTCCTCAGGGATATGGCGAAAAATATTAGAAATGTGAATCCTTATTTGTGTCACACATCTCATCAAAAAGTAAAAAATGCAAGCAATATCCAGCTGGTTATTCGAAAAATAAAAGATTCATTAATGTTTTTGATAATCGTGCATTCGTTTCGTGGCACTTTTATTTTTTGATTAAATGTAACTTGCCAGAATTCATTTCGAGTTAGTTCAAGTACAAGCGAACCACATGTATGATTGATTAGAAGATTAGAACCCGTAATGTGTTTCTTTATTAACTTGATAATTTGTATAAGACCTGCCGAATGTTAAGATTTCTAATTACAGAAGTCAGATCTTCTTTAGAGAATTTTGATATGCGAAATGAAAAATTCACAGTTCCGAAAAAAAAACAGGAATACATGTGAATGCAGATTATTAGCATATCAATTTTTATCTGAAAACGTCACAGATTAACGTTTTTATACGATTGATACTTTTTGATAATATTTGAGCCAATATTAAGTACAAAATTCTTTTTTAGAACTTTGCGAGTATTTGAACTTTTAATCTAATAATAAGGTAGCTTTAAAACCCAGTCTGGTTAGGTTGATGACCGCAATTCGTTTTTCCAAAATTCAGTATTAAGTAATTATTTTATCCAGAGGTAGACACCACGCATAATGTGTGATTTAGGGTCTCAATTAGTCGATTACTGTATGTTGCAGCGCCCTTCAAATCTGAATTCTGTCATAAAAAGGTTTAACGAGCTTTTTTATAGCAGCCATTTAGCCATTTTTGCGGCCCTCCAAGATTATTTTTCTTCGTCTAAACGAATTTCCTCCGCAAGGTGTTTTACAGTTTTCGATAGCAATTACTTTCTCTTATAATCCAATGAAACTCACAAAAAAGCTTTTTTATGGTCGCCCAAACGTGATTGAATAAGTCCATTGATTCTAGTTGCCATAATCCTTTTAATTGGAGCCCTTTAGCTTCCTAATTTGCCCATCTCAACATTTATTTTTAATACATATGACGCTTTATACCTGGCTTTCTTACTTCTATATGACGAGCTGAGCCACTTCAGAGAAATGCCGCCCAAACTCATTTAAGAATGATGAGAAAAATTATTGAATTACTTTATTGGACTACTTCCCATCCTCCAGATTATGAATCCATTATAATTCCTCAAGGAGGTGGGAATTATTAGTTTGGAAGTGTATTTTACGCCGAGACGGTAGTATGAAAACATCATATCATATGCGCTTATAGCGGTTGCAATATTGCACTTACAATATGGTTGGAAAAGGTGCTTCTTGGTCAGTACCGTAAACAGTAAAAACGTGTTTCTTGAGTCATCTATAAATAGGCTTTAACGTCTATAATCATTTGAACGCATCAAATAGGAAAACAGAATATGGTATTATAAATATACGCGTTCATAAATATAATTGCGATTGATTGACAAATCCCAATGGAAACATTTTCATGTAATTTTTAATATCCCCTGTTGATAGGCAATCACTGATGGACCTTCAGTACTGCAGTGAAAGATGCAATTTGGTGCAATAATACTGTAAATGAGCATTGAATATGCAGGGAGAGAGGGTTAAGCCAAATATGACAAGATGCGCCATCATACAAGTAACGTATAATTTGTAACTTTAATCCCTCGTTAAATGTTACACAATTTTGTTTTCCCGGAAACGTTTACCGTACAAGGATTATACTAGTCATTGAAATATTTTTGTAAATAATTGATATGCAAATAATTTAAAAACATTTTCAAAGAAGGGAAATGGCAGGTAATTTGATAGCATTCAAATAGGATAGGTTTCTTTTTGGACGCAATTTTCATTGAAATTTCTGCATTCTAAAAAAATTGAGACGATAAGCTAGAAGCGCACAGAATATAAGCGAACGTCAGCGCTATTTATAAGTTTTCAAAGGAAAAAAATCAAATTCATGGATCTATGTCCCCGAGAGAATTTCATTTCCTGGGTTTGTAGTAACCAAACACAAAACATAAAATAAACAAACTTGCTTAACGAATACAGCAAATATTTGCGATGACTGAATTTCAAAGTATGTACGTTAGTTTAAAGTATAGTCAAATATAGTTTTTTTTCCTGTTATGCATTATTTAAGAGCAGAAAATTCATTTTCGTAAAATCACGGAAACGCCCTTGTAGCTGCATGTTTTGAGCATGTGATATGAAAAACGCTGAGGTTCTCTGACTCTCTGATAAAGCCGTAGAAGTTCTTACCAATAATCATAAAGGTATAAATATAAATACATGCATTAAAAATAATCCATATTATTTAATTCTTAAGTACTTCATGATTAACAATTTCAAAATGTTTGAAATAAATAAATTACTAACCCCGGCCCATTCGACGCCGGTACTATTTAAAATTCTGGAATGATAAAATAGCATAATAGAATAAGCCAAATGCAAGAAATTGCGAATAAATGTGCAGTTTGTTAAGCGAAAGAAAATTGTAGGCGGATTTTCGCAAATCTCAAATACTGAAATTTCTATGCAGTAAAATCATGAAGGGGCTCTTAGAAGCTTATCTTAGATTTATAGATTTTCGATTTTTCAAAATAACTTGGCTCAGAATATCCAACTTTTCGAATGTAATATATATTTTTTATAAAAAAGTAAAACATTATTTTACGGTGCGTTACCTAATATAAATGTGAATTTTGGTTTGACATAATGGGCTTTTCCACAGAAACTGTACCGTATGTTATGTGTGTATATTGCATCTCATTATTATCTAACTAAATATGAGTTTTTCTTAATACCTGCTATAGGTCTTACATTATTTGGATACGGATTAAAAAATAAATTTATCCACCAACTTAAATATTAAGTTTACTGATCATACTGACATGTCTTGATGATTTATTTCGCCTAAAATATCGATAAATTTAGCAAAGATGTTAAAATGGATTTAATGTCATTTTCAATGCATCCGCTGGTTTTGACATGCCCGTGGGAGACCAACTATCATATCAACTTGTTCAGCTAGCAATAATAGCATTTAAAAAATCTTAAGTTGTAAATAAACTTTTCGTATACTAAGTGCGTTCGAAAACATTGGCTCGTATATTTTTACTAGAAGATGTTTTCATAGCTTGAAAAATAATAGCCTTAAGCGTTTGTCTTTAGTAATTCTTAGATTACAAGTGCATGTGCATAACGTGTCTCTAAGGGCCTTCTAGATCAATGTTAGCATTTTGTAATGAAGAAGGGAATTAGGAGAGTTTAGATTTTAAACAACAACAACACAACCCCTTATCTTCTGTAGCTCCTTGATCTGTCTTCACTTAATTTCCTAAAACGTCAAAGGTTTGTTCAGGCAAAATACAAGATTCCAGGAAATAAAATTGGAGAATCACTCGCTGAATGGAACAGCCATAACGAGTGCTGGAATTAACCCAGCCCAACTGCAATTATTGATTTGTAAAAGAAAACCCCTCTCCAGTCTCAGAACAATAAACAATATTTCTACTCTTATCTGCCGTAGAAGCTATCAGTGCATTAGACCTCTAAGTTAAATGGCTACATTTTTATTCCGAGCGAGTTTTATTAGAATTTTTTTCAGACAACTTATCTTTTTTAAGACGAGTTGAGGTTGTGTTCGAAACACAGAAGTTAACTTAAAAGTCCCACTGGCATCGTTGATTTATTGTAGCTTAGTGCTTTAAAGAAGCGTCTTATTGGAAAAGCCAACGTTGAGATAATAGAGGAAATTTTTACATAGTGCTGATAATGTTGTGAAAAGTAGGCATGTTTTATGACCCACAAATCGCCTGAAATCGAGACAGAAGCTCGTTTTTCTTTTGTTTGCGCTTCATGAAAGAGATCTTTAAAAAAGTGACAATGGTCACGTCGAACTCATTATTTTGAAGCTTTATGGCGAATTTTTGCTCCCTGCGTTCATCACTGTTGAAATACCAAAAAAACTCCATCTAGTTTTGTATTTTCTAAGCAAAATCACAATATGACAAAAAATAGATGATAAAGTTGGAAATTTTCAATCTAAATGCGCCAAGGAGTCTTGAAAATATCATTCAAAACTGCATTCAGACGAACTCAAGTTTTATAACCACTTTATTACCAAGTAGCAAAAGCCTACCAAGTACGATATGACGTCATGTATGATGTGTCGATGCAATGAAGTGTGTAAGTCTGGTTGCCCTGATTTTCGCTTCTGTCACTAAATCGCGTAAAAAATGAAATCAAAAAACAAAATACCGTTAAATGAAGAATCTTTGATACCTTAAATGGATTTTTTTTTCGTTTTAAGATTTAACATTTCAGATGATGGTTCACCTAAACTTGTTTATCTAAATTCAATAGCTTAAACTGATATTGCTAGTACAACAAGTATTATTAACCTCTTAATGACCAATAATGTAAATATAAGAAAAATATGTTTTATGGACAAAATTATGCTGAAAAATGATTTTCTCAAACTCTAACGACTTTAAGTCTCATTGTAAAGATAGTTAAAGCAAGACAGCTGGTCAAATTATTTTTCGTTCATACACATGTACATGTGATTGAAAGAAAAATACTTCTTTCTATGGCCATGAATTAAATTGATTGGAAATGTAATGTAGGAAATGATGCAGGCGATGTGACTATATTATGATGCTATTAAGTTAATATATCTAGTGCCGTTTTCGATATTGTTATGTTGTTATTATCAATTTATCCATTGTATTCAACATCCAGGTTTCCTGCAACCTGTACAGCATAATCATGTTTTCATGAAAAGGAAGCACAGTATATTAACTGATGTACACTTTTTAGTTGAAACTTATTTTATTATGCTATTTTATGCATTGTATAGTTACAGAATTTCATACAGGTCATCCACGAACAATTCACTCCGTCTTCTATTCACCGATACAATTGATTTGCACTAACCGGAACCGATGTTCCAAAATGGTAAATAAATTATTGTCATGGAACAAAAACAAAAATGTTTCAATATACAACGACACATACATTAAATTTCAATCTAAAAAAAAATTAAAAAACCTGACGATAGTGCGTTAACTTAACTTTAAAGCATTGTCCGTCCACAACTTTACAACCATCTGGTTTCAGAGATATGCTTTATTTTGCGTGTTATTATTAACGTGATATTGCCATTAAATATGAAGTTCCGCTTGCAATAATTCTCTTTCCTGCATGGGTAAAGTGCAACAAAAGAATCTTGTTTTAATTTTAGAATTCCAGGCAGGATATCCTTTTAATTAAAGCCAAGCTCATTTTTCTTTGCAGTTTTATATTGACAATGAGCAACGCTATGCGGAACACGGAGTTCAATGGCATGTATCCATGCCGTCATAAGCCCACTGATCCGTAAGATTTATAAAATGATTAAATAAGATGGGCAGGCGATCTCCTGCGGAGATTCATTTCATAGGGACCAGGGGGCCGGTATAACCTCCTTTTAACGTCTATGGCGAAATTGAAAAGTAAGATTAATATGCAATTGTGGTAATTTGAACGCATATCCAAGAAAAAAATGTGAAAAAGTGCATAGAAAATGTGCTCATTGGTCACAGATGTGTCAACGCTATATGGATAGTCAATTTCATAGATTAGGTCACCTAAGGGACCTCAGGTCACTCGTTGGACTGACTGCCTCAGTGTGGCAACCATGACAACATGAATGATCGATACCTTGCGATAAGATATCGCAATTTGGCCAATAGGAAACACTCTTCAATGTGTTTTCATCCGCCATGTGGTTTCACTTTTCTCGAGCCATACCCTATAATTGCACTTGTGTTTTCACGACCTGAAGTAATTTAATTTATCGTAAATAGGGCTGAAATAGTCCAAAATGGCTGATGAATAATATATGCAGAAATAAAATTCTATTATCTTCAGAATAATTTAACAAAACGGGTATAGTAATTAACATAAACTCGTACAGAAGCGAAAAAATCCAGCTCACTCCGATTGGCCCAATGAATTTCCACTATTCATCAAACAATATTATTGAGAAAACCGTATTTTGCTTTAATTCAATAATTCTGGGTCATTGTCACAGCAGTTTCAATAATTTTAATGAATAAAAAGTATTTAATGCAAAAATTTCAAGGTCAGTTGAGTTTGCTAGTGTTATTTTTCCTCTGTTCATATTTTTAACAATTTTTAAATTGTGTTTCCCATTTATAATTAGGGTAACAGTCTTACAGTACTTTCGAGATTTAAGAGGGGGTAGGGAGTCAACTTTTTATGGATTTCCTTTATGGACGGCCCTATATTTAATGCTATAATATTTTGACTACTACAAAGTACACATTTTTAGTAAATAAAATGCCTTGTGTACATTCTTAACCAGGAGCGTCTTTAAAAACGATGTTTTGGTGCTTTATCACTATTCACCGTCTGTAAAATTCCCAGTCTATTCTAGATAAATATTTCCTTTTAATATATCGAAAAATGTAATGTTTCACTAGTTTCTCGTGTGTTTAATTGAATGCTATACTCCATTATTACGCAGTAAAGTTGTTTTCCCAAAGATTACTGTACGCAAGCATGTGTCATCGATTTTCTCTATTAAAACACCGTCTGGAAATTTGGAAAACTATTTGTAGTGTATTAACCTTTCGTTTTAAGATGCGTGATTTCACCTTCACCCACCTGTCCTTTCGTTACCCCCGTCAAAAGTCCAAACCCCATCAGCCATCTTGCTTGCCTAACCTTGAGTGAGATTACGAACCAAACGCATAAGTTTTGCTTGGCGTTTCGATAAGTATAACAAAAATGTCGATCAGGTGCAGGTAAGTGAGTG
This sequence comes from Rossiulus vilnensis, assembly GCA_034700785.1. NCBI lineage: Eukaryota > Metazoa > Arthropoda > Diplopoda > Julida > Julidae > Rossiulus > Rossiulus vilnensis. The sequence goes on from JAQIXS010002598.1 coordinate 14,228, forward strand.
ACGTGGATCAATACTTATTTCCACTCTAGAAATTTATTTTCACGATGGGCAGAGGGGAATGGAAAACTTCCTCCTCTCCCGGCCCCTCCCCTCCCCACTTCGTTAATGGACTGGTCCGTGTTGACGTGTGCTGCCGATAGAGGGGAATTCTTCGAGCTCATTGCCGCTTCGACTTCGATGAGGAGCGGGTCGTCTCATCGTCGTCCTTGTTCCCCCTACGTATGTCATTTTGTGGCGGATAAGTTCGCTACTTTAGGAATTATTTGATTTCTGTATGGATTCTCCTCGCTTAGTGTTTGCGTTATAAACGGGTAGTAGGCTCAATACGTGTGTGAAATTGGACCTCTGTTTCCCCTCAGTGATCGTCTCGATCCATGTGCCATTGAGGAGCTGTCCGCCAATTGGTCATCTGCCAACAATTAATGACAGACAATCTCTGCCGTACACCGAAAGATCCAACCAGTTCCGTTCTGGAAACAAGGTAAAACATGTTTTTCGACTCTTTTTCGTAGTCAAGTAGGCTTAAGCGGCAAATCGACGTGGTGCACCGCGATAAGAATCTAGGTTGTGTGAACTTTAGTCGACAACAAATTCTCTGACATCATCCTGCATTGGCTCACCTTGATTGGTGAGCCAGGTTCACCCCAGGCGCATTTTACCGCAACGTTAGTTGTTTTTGGTTTTATTTTTAGCGGACAAGCGATTTGTAAAACTTTGTTGGAAGATGTCAACGCATTGTTCTGCATTACGTGTTCTATGAGCTTCTGCGTTTAACCCTTTATATCCCACCCGATTTTTGGGTGGCTCCTGAATTTCTCGATTATCAGCTTGGTAGAATTGCGAAAGCTGGCACCCGTCAATGAAGTTGACCTTTGTTTTGACGCAATAGATTATCCTGAATGATTCCCACCAACATCCTTTCTTGACAGTACATTTCGGAAGGAGGGGTACGTGGAATGTAGAGCTGCGGTTGGTTGCCGGTGACTTAGTCTTGCTGTTCTAAGCTATATTAGCTGGTTGTGAAGAGTTCCTCAAAAAATAATTGACAATTAAATGAAACGGGTGATGAAACCGGTCTTGCAGGCCATAAAATTTAGAAGCAGATCTTACACCATCAGTAATAATGAAATTACCAACAATCATTACTCCTACATTGCTTGTTACCCGTATATAAGATAATGTTAAATTCGCGTCATTACTGGCAATCATTCCATTTCAGTTTACTTATACGACCATTAGTAATGTCCTCAGTTAGTTTTGCTGGGAGGTCATCGGAAGTGGTTTGGGACACCTGTAAAGTTGACGTGCTCTATTTACTAAATGTTTGCAGTTTGTACCAGAATTAATTGACTTCATAATTTCACATTTCGGCGATACAGAAATGTTGGTTCATTTTACGTTAATGCGAGTGCTTCCATGGGGAAGGCGAAGAAAAAGTAACAGCCAACGCGCAGTAAATAATGACAAGCGAAAGCTAAATATGAGAAAATAAAGCAACGTTTCATGCCTTGCGCAACTTCTCACACCGAGAAACAAAAGCCATGTTTTCCCCATGAACTGTTTGACTTTTGCGCAGAAAAAAAATCGTCATTCACGCCTCTAACCCGCTTTCATTTGATAAAATTGGCTAGTCTAGCTGTATAGTACTCCCTGTTGAACTGGGCAGATAAAAATAGGGGGCGTGGTCCAACGAACGTCAGTTGTTATTATTCTAGCAAATGTGGGGTGCTTCAATTTATCAATCTGTCATGGGTAGTTCAAGGTCTTATCGCTGCTTACGCTCATTCAAAACGGTTCAAATACATGTATATCGCGCATTAACTATAAGGAACATTTTTATTTCTATTTTGAATACTAACCCCTTTTTTAAAGGGTGAATCAATGGAGCTGGTTCGATAATGTCAATGAAATAAAGCAGCGCCACTTGTGGTCTGCAGAAAAGTGAGCAAACAGTTTCAACTATTTGTTGAACATGCTCGAAGGTGGTGCGAGTGCTTTTAACACCAGGTTTTTCCAATATTTACGTTTTTTGTACTGTTGGTGGTAAATTTATGACATGTACAAGTATGCGATTTTGTCGTCCAGTTTGCTTAAGCGTTAGTAACGTACGAGATAAATACACTGTCCAGACACAAGTGTGCCAAAGAGGGCATCACTGATACGGTGTTCCAATTTAAACCGATTTGTTACTAAAGCAACCGAAGATTGTGAGATACATATGTAGGTAGATAACGGTAAACGCATCGAAATACTTTGAGGATAAAATTCAGGAAATGCTCCAAAAAGCAGGTCATGCGCAACCTCGTTTTTGTGAAATATCCACCTGAACCCAATGTCGGTTTGAGATCATTCTATACTTGTCCGGATGAATCTTTTTCTGAGGTAGGCCTATTGATAGATTTTTAAACGAACTAAAATTTCACTTTCATTCTATAAAATAAATTGAAATTGAATGTATAGCTTAAAAATGGAAAATCAAAATAGTTAAGGATCACCTTTAGTTCCACCAATGTCTTTCACTGCGGTGAAAATGAGCTTAAAGCTCATCTTTTTGAGAGTAAAGCGTCTAGATTTTAAATTTGCAAGTTTATACGATTACTGTATATACAGTTGTATGTCACTGAAGGTAAACAGCTCTCAAATATACGGATTTATCGGTATCTCTCAGACAGTACATTTCATAATACCAAACATTTTCGTAAAAGCTGAGAGTAGGCCTGCACTCGGGTAATTCTTCTATTAAAAAATAAACTATCAGCCGATGCTCGCAAAAAATCAAGTGGTTGACACTCGTCTAAAGCTGCATGTCCACTTTAGAGCTGAGAGCAAAGTTATAATATCGTGAGGGACTACATTCTACTGTGCGTGGCAATTGGAATGTGTTCGCTCTCAGCTCGCAAGTGGACGCACACCTTAAGTTTTTTTTGCTCTCAGATAAGTCTCGAGAGATAAACTCAAACAAATGAACATACACCTGAGCGCATTCTCGATGGTTATTATCGCTCTTGGCTCTCAAATGAACCTGCTCATGGTTTTCATGATGCTATTTCATTCGGTCTCCTTTCGTTTGAATAACTTCTCGTTAGTTACCCTTAATTGCTTTTGTGAGAAAATCAACAAAAAGGCACGAATTATAGGCGGAAGAAGAGGATGGGTTTCGCTGGTAAGTCCGTTAGGGACGTTTTAATTTGATTTTATCTGCCCCTAAAGGGATCGGAGCAGCGTTCGGCATCCATTCGTCGACTTTTGGACATGGTTGTTATCAAGCGTAATGCCGACGCACATTCCTCTGTAAAAAGACCCATGAAAGGGTTGCCAGACCTTCGTTGGATTTAATTCGCAGATGATATCGAGCATATTCGCATAACTTTCCCCCCAACCCTCCCGAGCGCTTAATATTTCCCGTGATAGAATTTGAGCCGATTAAGCCCACCCTGATTAACTAGAAAGCATAACATTGTCGTTAATAATGACATTTGCCGAGGTTATTAAACGCGCGTTTTTTATTTTTATTTCCACACATAAAAGATATAGCGGTGTACTTGGCGCTCGCTGTGTTCATTCGCTTCACAAATGGCATTAAAATAATAAGCTAATTTAGATTAATCCGCATATACGCGTGGCGTTTTATGGCTTTTAATTTGACGGAGAATAGATCCCAGTATTTACGAGTGACTCGTGGAGCAAAATCCTCGGAAATTGCCAAACTGTCAGAGATGAACTAAAGTAGTTTGCGAGGGAAAGTAGAGACGGATCTTGGAAAGTGCAGCCTGGACGATTGACCAGCACGAAGATAGATTTATGGCCGCATCCTGGTTGGCCGGTTTGGCGCGGTTTTTATATTCATTTGGACTTTCTCCATTTAGATTCATAAGAATCGATGAAGAAATATTGGTTTGCGACAATTAAAAATAGAGCATATGTGGAAAGAATTTGGCATAGAGCCACGGGAAATGAGTGTGTGATTTGTCTTGGAACATGTTCAGGTGCTCCTTCCCGTTTGCCAAGAAAGCTTTTAATGTTTGGAAATCGCACGCTCAAGGACGTAGGTAACATACCTAATTTCCAGTGCAGTATTTAACTGTCCGTATTTGTGTACATGTACCACTTCCATTCGTTTAACGGATCTCTTGAACGATTGCCAGCAATATTGTTCTTGTTTACCGCTCAGCAGATTCCGGTTTCTGATTACCGAATTTGTCGTCAGGATCAAATTTTGGAGAAAAGAGCTAATGTTTGTAATAAGACACCACGTTGAAACATGAAAATAAGGTGCACAGTTCTGATTTTACTAATGCATACTCAGTAACTTGCAGTTTAAAATTTGCATTATAATGCTGTTTTTTCCCAACCATTCTTATCAAAAACGCAACAATAATGTTTTAAAAGCATGACTGTTAAATACTTAACGATCCCTCTCTATAACTAAGCTACATTTTGCTTTGTACCTGATTCCAAAACGCACTTCGATATTTTATCGCTTTTTTGTATAATAGTGCGTCTTATATTCTAGTAAAGACGGTAATTTAGCGTAAGAAAACTAAAAATTAATCAGAAACCGGATTATTTGTTGACACGTTTATTTTAACACTGATTCCGTAGTTGATCGATGTACACCACAACGTGTCCAAAAAGTACCAAAAAATATCTCCAACATTTCGCCCATGGATGCCGGTTATTGCAAAGGATCAGATTATCTCGGATACTTTTTCGACACCTTGTAGTGTACATCGATCAACAACGAAATTGGCGTTAAAATGAGCGTGTCAACAATTTTCTCGACTAAATGTGAGCATCACATTAGTCGCTTGGATGTTAGTCAAAATGGAGTTTTGTCCTATTGATGGCAGCTGCCATAGAAACTTAGATCGACCAGGTTTTGTGCATAGAAGAATGCTGGTCTACTCTTAAATGCAGTAATCTAATATTCCTCCCGTGTGCTTGTACCAGTAGCGGCATTTTTGCGGTTTAGAGGTTGACAAAGAAAATTCTCTTGACTGAATGGACAGTAAGTCTTCACTCGGGGGATTCGGGTATATCAAACTTGCATACTGACACATATTGGGCCATCCAGTTTCTCTTACAAAATCGATGATACATATATTGAGCTGTGACGTAAGGTCAATAATGAGCAGAAACTCACCCCCATTATGACGTAGGTTAATTCTAAACGCATTTCTTGATGTTTAACATTGTGTGCTCACGTACAGTTTCTGCAAGAGATCACGAAGTCGCTTAGTAAATAAACGGGAACAATTAAATTTTCATTATTTATACTAAGAAGGTGTGGGTGATTTTGTGAATTTCATCACGCAGGAAATTATACGTTTAAACACGATAACGCCTCGAGTTTATAGCCAAAAGTGTGGCTTATCCCTTGGCTACCCTCAAAACTAGCTACCCCAATTCGATCGTCCAAGAACATCCATTTTCACTATAGAAATTGCCCACCCAACACCTGTTCAGCTTGACCAAGAGCAATTTTACCGACATTGTATAGGCCAAGTGCCATGATAAAACCCTTCTTCTAAGGTTTGCAAGAGATGATAATCGTCCACCCGCATCAGAATAAAGATGGCGGCCGAAAATTGTTTGATGAAAGCATTCCTTGCACCAATCTTTTTTCTAATCACCAACAATAAAGTTTCTGCTTGATCTAGATTACATTCACCAGTACCGATAACAACATGTAGGTTATCTTTCCGCTCGTTGCATCATTTTATATTTTATATTCGGGAGCAAATACTTTTGTCTTTTACTATTTGTGCATCAGTGTACATGTATGTATGCATTGTGATGAATTTGCTATTTTTGGAAGACATGACGTAATCGAAATCCAATTTAAATTTTTTTACCATTTCATGGCCGAACTAAACCAGTGTCAATGCCCGAGAATTTTGTAAGTAATTAGGGCGTCATTGTTTTTAATATAAACAGCATTTTTCAATCATACTTGTTGGGGTAGATCTATTTTAAATCGCTGCAAAGTCGTGATGTTCGATCGACACAATTAACTTGAAGTAAAATTTGCTTCTGAAAAGAGCTCAATTTTGAAGTTGCATTTGATCTGAGTATTTTATACGGCGTACATGTACCGTATGCTGTTCAAGAAATTTATTTAGATATGTTCTGGTTTTGGTCGTGCCCAAAATGGTTGTTTCAAAACTGCACGCTCTATGCCTACACGAAGAAACGAGTTAAACTGGAATGTGATAAAAAAAAACTGGGAAGGTGGACGACTTGAACAGCGTAATGTCCGTTTTAAAAGGCTCATCGTGTGCGCTTTTGACACAAAGATGACCCCTACGCATGATTTGCATCGCAGACATGCATGACGAACCAACCTGTTTGTTTTGTTGGGGGCCAGGTGAAGGTCAAGAAATGTGCTGCTTGAATGACATGGCTTACAAAGAATTACTGGTGAAAGTATACCCATTTCTTAAAATGAAATGAAGAAACACTGTCACCTTTGCAAATCCTATTTGTTTGTAAAGTACTAAAAGTCACTAGGTTAGGCGTTTTGTCACATCCAACTAAATATACCTGTATTTGCCGAATTGAAATAGTAAGTCAGGATTTTGTCTTCTAATGCAAGCTGCTCACGCACTTTCTTAACCTAATAGGCTTGCAGGAGATTATAAAATTGTGCTTGAGACCGAGATCGCTCTTACGAAAGTAAGCTTTTTACTGCAGCTGTACTTATACTGTATGTACTTTCGTCCCAAGTAATGTTCGTAGATACGGTATCATTTTTTATACAGACGACCGGAAACTGATCTCATGCTTGTACGTTTTAAAATCGGACGTGAATTTAGCTATTTTGCCTATTTGTGCAGAACAAGAGTTAAAGAATTTGCGTAGACCCACTGAAATTTACAATCGTTATTAATTTGTTAAACAATCGTGTAATCAATCATGTTCATAAATTAGTAACGTAGACTTGTCCTAGTGTTGTTACATGTGCACATTTAAAAATTTGAAACCCAGTATTTGTTAGATTATCTTTAAACGAACTTGACAGTTTTAAAGCAAATTTTGTCTATCAGTAATACAAATCGCAAGAAAGAAAACCGTTGACGACAAAAATCCAAACGTGCGTCACAGAATTACTGTTTTGTCCTGCATCCGTTCTACGTGTAAAATTTTGAAGGTGATTTCGCCAGTTTTCTGAACCGGCTCTCAAATTTGAAATGCTGCAACGCAGTGTAAAAATGGGTACTGTTTAGATGTAATTACAGTGGCTATTGTCCAAAAACGGCTAGGGTGTGAATGCAGGCAATGCCTACATTTAGACAATGTCTGCATTTACCCCCCTTTTCTACTCAATTATAGAACTTGCAAATTTAGTCAATAGCCTACCTGGGAACATTTCTGCAGTTGTTGGGTTGCATGTTTCTGTTTCTGATACCGGTATGAAAACATGACCTTCTTCTGTAGCTTCCTCCCCCCTGCTGTGGCACATCCTCTTGCTGGCGATGTTTAGCATCCTAGGCCTAAAGAAATTGCCAAGAAACCTGTTTTTTTTCCTTGCAATAACAGTTGATGGTGAATCGTGCGCAGACATACTTACCTATTTGAACTCAATTTGAAAGGTGTCGTCATGAGCGCGTGTAGAATTTCAAAAGGCGAATCCTTGAGGCGTTTTGAGTTCATCCTCTAAGGGTGGTTTTATTTTGGTATGGCACGGGCAGGACGAACTGAATGAAAAGCACA
>JAQIXS010002599.1:0-21935 GCA_034700785.1 Rossiulus vilnensis
ATGTGGAGTAAATGTACACTGTAAATGAATTGAGAATTGCATTTTTTGACATTTTTGACATTTAATAGCTTCTAAAATAGTTACTAACGCTGCATTTAAAAAAAATAATAATTATCACTGCTGTTCATCATGATATCCGTCATTTTTGTTTGAATGTATGCTGCTGATGTGGACACTGTTTGTGGAAACATGTTTCAGGAAATACTCATGTGAAAACATTGTTTGCCTCAAGAAACATGTTTGTAGGTGTATACCGGACTTAGTGCGTGCGATGTTTGAACTTTTGACGTAATAAAAATGATATCTTGACTTCACATCGCTATCCTTGCTCAATTGATAACAATCTGACATCAGTATATTTCAGTATGTTGCAAGTATATACAATGTATTTTTATTTAATGTCAGCAACGTCATCCTAGAACAAGAAATCTGAATGGCAAAATGAACAAAGTTGTCTTATTTCATTCAGCGCTGATTTCAGTATAGATTTCAACTTTCAAAGAGTTACACAATATGAGGAAGGAGTGGAGTAAAATAAATTTTTCCTCTTGAAGGACAACAGCATTTTTTTTACAGAAAAGAATCCAAAATATGGGCTATTGCCTTTGTTGTTGTTATTTCATGCGTCCATCCTTCAATTACTATTACTGCGAAGACGTACTTTGTTGTTCTCAACGAAGTGGACCATCTGTTACATTTTGATAAAAGCGCATTTGCTCGAAAACTAGTGATGCAAAAAAAAATACGAAACCGTTTTCAGTAAATAAGATCTTTGAAAAAAAAAGACAGTCTCCCGTTTGAGAGTGGATTACTTTCTAATTTCGGTTTTCGCCTCGTTTTAAAACAGCATTTCAAAATGAGCCAGTGAAAGCTGAACATAAACAAACATAAGATAAAGACCGCTTGAAACGAGAAAAAAAACGTAACAAAAAGAAAAAAGAATGGTATTACAAGACATTTATTTCACCTTTCGAAGATAATCCTATCCTACGGAAAATTTAAAAAAAATGCACGGAAAGAAAACAAAAGGCAATGTTTTATTCTTGGATTGCTGACATTACGATACATGAAAACAATGAAAATTCCCTGTTTTAGAAAGAATGGATAGGAACAAAAGTTTGGGAAAAAAACAGGCATAAGAAAATTTTGCGATTATGTCACACTGTTGTCATACAATGTACTCAATACAAATAAGGACTTCTAAAGGTTTCTGGAATATTTTTTAACTTTACTGGTAGAAAAATCTAAACTGGAGCAAAAATGAATTGTTTATTTTCGTTCATACAGGGGTTAGATTATGTGAAACATCTCATCGTACAAATTTAATCAAATATATCTTTAGAAAAAATATAGAGTATAATGTATATAGTATGATAAATACATGCGTAAAAAACAACCTTTTCAAATAGCAAAGGTATATTCAAAAAAATATTTGATTCAGTAATAAAGAATTATGAGACGTTTCAACTAAATGTGTGGAAACGTGCTGTTTTGACTTTCAAAACATATAGAAACCGGTTTGAAAATACTAGAATATCTTTTATTTTAAGCAACATTACGAATTTCAAAATGTAATTTATTTTAATGTTGATTGAGAATTAATAATATAATTTACCGCATAACTTTAAACCCCTTATGTTCTTGAATTGAAACTATGTTATAATTTCATAACTACAAGCATAATTTGAAAATATAACATTGTAGATCTTCACTGATTAACATTTCACTGTCACATTTTATTAAGTTTATTAAGCACTACATTCGCCCTCCTATCATATGGTAAAAGTTTGAAATCAAAGCCAGTGATCCAACCAGGCATTCCCAGGATTATTTATGTTATTAGAGCTTCATTTTCATGCTGCTTCCATTTTCAATGAAACTATTTTTCAAATAAATCACACAAAGTGATGGAAATTTAATGCCGGAATATGGAATGAAAAATGAATAGTCGATGCCTAATTGTTATTCATTTTTCTTACAGGATTTAGGCTTCACTTAGCGGAAAAAAATACAGAAAGAGGAGAAATTGTTGCATTGCGAAAAATTATTTTCTCGTTAGAAGAATCCAATTATCACCGGATGTTGCAGTCAGAAGATTTTTCAAAAGTGTAGACAAGATAAATGCATTCTGAAATATCGACGAAACTTAAAACCTTTGCAGCGAAAATATACAAATTGGATATTGCACTTGGCGTTGGATTGTTCTTGGGGCAATGCGGATTATATGGATGTCATTTGCACAGAAATTTCACAGTCAAAAACGAAATTTAAAAGAAAATAAGAATTTAACGAAACACTTAAAACATTAATTTTAATGCACGCTTTCTTTGGAGATAGCAAGGAATTATCTAAACCTTAATAGTCTACAAGAAGAGACCATTATTACAAAAGAAGTCAATTTAATTTTTAATAAATTAAGGAAAATTGCTAAACGTAAGTGTAGAAAGAACAATAAATAAAAATAAATAATATAAAAAATAATTTCGAAAAAAGCTTGTTTTAGCCAATTTAAGATTATTTTGTTTCACAAATATAGTTTAACGGTTAAAGTTAAACCAATTCAAGTGTGATGCAGCCTGTCTTTAGTCGATCAAAGCTTTTAACCATATGAAGTGTTGACGTTTACAAGTGGTAATCAAACAATGGTTGATTAATTGAAATTTGGTAATTGAAGATTCGTCTACTTTTTTCAAATAAAGTATTAACCACATACTTAAAGCTTTCGTTAATGAATATTTAAAGGGGAAGGCTTGAGCCATATTTGAAAATGTCACTCAACGCTGAATATTTAGATCTCAAATACAATACAGTGCAATAAAATAAAGTTCATGTATATTGCAATAGCAGTTGAAACTTTGACAATTAAAAATAATTGAATTAACACTGCAAACGGCATTAAAACGGATTATCAATTAAAAAATAGGCCATGGGGTTGAAATTTTCCAGAATCAATATGCATTATCCAACTCAATGAGTTTTCTAGATTTATCTTCAAACCTCACGTTTTCTGAAAAACGTTTATATATACTTACACACAGTAATTATAATAATCACTGGTACTTGAAAATTGATAAAATAGACAGATTTCAGATCCATTTTCGGACGTTCCTTTTCGAAAAAATTCCTTATTTTAAAGACAACCTTGTTTTCCCTCTCTTCATCTCACCCTCCCACCTGTAATTCAGCTGCATTTTTTTTATTATTTAAAAGGTTTATCCAAAATCAGGGAGGCTGAGATAGCTCAGAAAGCCTGCAAAAACATGGCCATAAAAAACGCAATGATCACGGATTTCCTGCTAGCGCTAGTCAGGAAAAAAAATGCAATCTTCGAAAATCTTCAAGAGTAGGAAGAAATAACCTAAAATATATTCAAGAGAGCAAATTTTTTTTTTGTGCAAATCGTTTGTTTGGAGGCACAAGTATAAAAGTGAAACAAGGAAGAGACTGGAAAACATTTGCCAGAGACCATTGTCGTGAGTAGCAGTCGCAAAAAAAAAATCCCCGCTATTGTGATATGATTTTCAAGCAGATTCGGATTTTCGAAGGATTCTGATAAGTTTTAGCAAAATCCTCGCAAATAAATTCTCCGAAGGGGGTTACCAATATTTACATATTTGAAACGCCCCAGAGCGATTTCCCCCTTTCACTTACTTACAGAACGAGGCAAAAGTTATCTACTAAGCAAAAAAAATGTACATTATATGCATTGATAACAATGAATTGAAAATGAAAACTCAAGATACAGTGTCAAGCTAATAACCACTGAAGTTTATATGTCGAATTGATCTACCGATTTCAACGACAAAATAATCACGTATTAAAAATGTTAATAACGATTTATTTTTCGGAAAATACTATAAGTAAAAGAAATAAAGTATTACGTTAAACAGAAAAGATTAAAACAGATTCTTTTAGAACACAACATCTTAAAGTGTGATGTGTCTAACGTTTACAAAATACAAGTATTTAAAACATCTAAACAAACACTGTAAGGGATCTGGTCATGTATTAAATATATGTATGTATATATGTATAAAAATATGAAGTAAATATATTTGACATTTTTGTGATTAAAGTGTCTATTATACACAAAAACGTTGTTTAAACATATCTGGATGATAACGTGTTCTTTTGTCGAGCAACCTAAACGTGTTATAATCAAAGTTGGTTATAACATGATGGAAATAATATTAAGCAAGATCTCTAATTTAATACTTCAAAAATATGTGACAATGAGATGGCCATCTTAAATTAAAATTTATTAGAAGCATCTAAAAATATGAAACAAAATATGAAACAGTATTAATTTTGATTTTATTTTACGCTATTTGCATTTCTTACACTAATACTGTAAGTTGAACTTAATAAAGCAATTATTACATTATATTTGCAGGAATCTTTTTATTTTTAGATCTGTTAATACATTTTAGCATTTTTGAACTATCTCCGACTATTAAAGAACGTTTTTTTATTGTTATTATTGAAAATAATCATTTATGCCTAATTTATCAGAAGATGCATCTTGTTTAAAGATGTCATAATTTAGATGTTAATTTAAATTATGCATTATATTTTATCTCCAAAAAACATGATCATGCATCTTAATTTAAGATACTTTGATTTGCTGTGCAATTAATGAGTGTTGGTTGTACCGTATTGGTGGTAACTTGAAGGTATCACCAAATCATACACTAATGACATGTACGCTATTTGCTTTAAATTTAAATTACTTAAAAGAAATTGACATAGATTGCCAAATAGTCGATTGTGAAATCCAGGTATTGTTTTGTAATTAAGTTTCATTGCGTGGGTCTTACTCGGAGGATGCAGGAGCCCACAAATTCCAAAACACTACATGACCATCAACAGTTGGGAACCTATATTCCTACATGCTGGTGCCCAGACGACAAGGCCATTGGCTATTTTGGCAAACCTGATAAACCACGAATTACCAGCCACAAGCGTATAACGATTACGAATGGGTGGTGTCCTTAAATACAAAGAAATCCTGTTTGAAATGTCGTGATTCCTCGTGTGTCGTATATCGCTCCGGCGCACCCGAGGACTCGAAGCCAGTGTCGGACTAATATTGGTATCCAATAGGAAAATTAATATTAAATGAAGGCGATAAATTTTCCATTTGCTGGGTGGTTGGACGTAAGAGATCAAGTGACAGAAAAAGAGAGATATAGAGATATAGAGATAGAAATTTCGTTTCGCTTAAAGAGCTAGCGAAGAGCTTACATAGCAATCCAATTTGCTAAAAGAAGTAATGAAGTTCTTGCTCAGACATCGTCAATCCCACTCCCCAGTCCATGCGCCATCGAGGCGATGAAGAGGGAGGGAAGAAAGGCTTTGTCTTTTCTGCCGATGAATTAAAATAGATGAAAATCTGCGACGGCTCTTTGCATCCCCCACCCCGCTTTTGAATCGGAAAACTGTTTTGATCCAAACGACCCTCTCCATTCTGATCCCGGAGTCGAATCCAACAAGCACTAGGTACAGAAGCAGGGCTAATCAAATACAGTTCAAGTCGGCAACGACCGAAAACAGTGGGATTGCGAGCGAATGAGTTAGCGATGATTTATAAGTCTTCAGCTCAACATATCTGCAGCACTTCCCGTCCCGCATTTGTCCTCCATCAGAGCCCTTTTTCCGAGATGCACCGCCAGCAAGACTGTCATTAAGGATGTCAGAGAGGACGACATCGGCGCAGCATTCCTCCAGCGGAAGAAACGATTTAATTATCATGCAAAAGACTGAGCAGCAACTCCACTATTTCGCATTCAGCCGCTTTCACTGTCGTGGATTTAATACTCCACATTCATTCCAGCAATCGCACTGCTGGATACCCATGCATCCATACTCGATTTAAACGACCAAGGCTTCCAACACAGACCTCTTTCGGTCAATAATTGCAATCGATTTCCATAAAATAGACAACTGGTATCATCCAGCATCAGCCTGTCAGCACTGAGATGCCAGGTGGCAGAAGGGTGACACCCGTATACCCGATTTGCCAGGATGTTACCAGCACGCTTTGGTGATACCCAACATCATTAAAACACGTATTAAAGACACGCATGCTACATCAAGAAATGTACATTCAGGGCCGGTTGCACCAACGAAAGTTAAGCAAAACCCAATGTAGCTCTATATTTAACCAAAGAAAAGCATTGCCCCTCAGCAGGTTAGCAGTAAACCACGGGTTAACCTGAGGTTTGTAATTTAATGCGATTTTCCCAGAATTCCTAGCTGCAAAAGGCTATCTCCATGTTTACTGTACCTTGGGTTAAAAATTCCTATGGTGAATGTAAAAACGGTGCACCAAAAACTTGTTAACCCTTAGGTTAACCTGGGACTATATGTAATCCCAGGTTATCGAACCTTTCATTTAACCTAGGATGGTGCCTTCCGCCCTTAAAATACATCAGCACTTTCAACATCTTGTCCCTTAAGAAAATTTTACATGGGGATGACAAGTCTAAGGAAACTATATTGGCCTCAGACCTGGTAATATATAGGCGAAAAGTTAAATGAAAAGGATATTTATAATTAGAAAGACAACTTCTTGAGTATTGCTGCCCTTTTTGGAATCCTTACAGATAGGGCCGATTGCAGGAACTCGAAATGGTGCAGTTTAAAAGCTCCTAGATTCGTCATCGGTTAAAATGCCAGCGAGATGAAAGTGTTTCCCAAATGATCAAGGGTCTCTACAGCGAAAAAACAATGCAATCAAGATTCGAGGAAGACTCAAAGCATTGAACTTTTTGAAAAACTTACTTTGCCTAGGGATACTTATTTGGAAGAGGAAATCTTTAAACGAAACCATCGAAGTGGTAGAACCTTACATTCCGATCCACTTAAGAGAATCCGAACCCGTACGGATCCCTACCATTGGTCTTTTTATTGAATGCCATCAGACGTTGAAATTCTCTTCCAACGGATATAGTATTAAGCTAACAGAAATCCAGTTTGGCAATGACTACGGTGACCAAGAAAAACCCGGTGGAAACCGGTGAACAGGAAAAAAAAACCTGACATGGGTTGAAGGATTACATCCCCTCACGACATGGCATATGCATTGGTATGAGTCTTGATTCAATTCAAATCAACTCAATACTCTGCTATCATCAAATAAATGTCACGTGGTAAAAGATGGAAGTAAAATATCAAATGTCTTGTAAAAATAAAATATGGATCCAAAAACCCTAAAGATTGATGACAAGGTGCTATACACTTCTACATGTATGGTTAATTATAATGTAAGTTTCAATTATCTCACAACACAACTGTAGGTGAGGTGAAGTTTTAAAAATGACCTGGTAGTTTGGGTATCACTTACAAGTGTGCCTAGATGTTTAAATGAAAACTAACATCAGTATAAATTACGCGTTCTCAGATTTTGTTTGAAAATATTGATGTTAAGGATAATAATTTTGCTTCAAATCGAATAATGAATTGTAGGATTGGGCAGTAACTGCCATAGATAATTCCTCATGTAAAATTCTTAGCGAATGTTTATCGAAGTCTGAAGATTTATTAGGAAAAAGAGATAAAAAAATGATTCAGCACCCCATCAACTGCTTACAGTGTACATTCCATCACATTAAAACAATTACAAACTAATAATTAAAGACATGTGTAGTTTCAGTAACATTTGCATCCGTTTGGTTGATACCATCAGTTATTGCTTCGACAGGATTGCTAATTTTATGCAAAGTGTTGATGGCACTTACGGAAAAGTGTAATACATTGGATTTTAATTAAATTTCTAAATTTTATGTTTTAAACTGAACGCAAGATATAGAAAACATTTTCTCAAGTTCTGATCGAAAACTATAGATTGACCCTTCATCTCATAAGTAAATAGTTATCAATTTTTGCCAGGTTGGTGCCCTTCATGGCGAAAGAGACTCCCAGTTTTTTGTGGAAATAAATCACAGACATCATCTTTTTAATTTGAACGCTATCTGGCAACGAGATCTTAGTGTAAATTGAAAACGTCAGTCTGAGTGAGAGCGAAATGGAGGATAAGTGAACAAATTTGCTGAAGATGTCTCGATTGGTTCTAAACCAAAATGAAATTCCCTTAATATACATTCGATGCTGTATGCATTGGAGGGAATCAATAATCCTTGGAGGTTTTCGTTAAGTAATCTTGCGACACAGATATAAATAAGTCCTTTTTTTATAAACCTCTTCTATGCCATCGACTGACAAGAAGTCCTTTTTTTAAATGACAAGTATTAAGTCTCTCCTCTAATGAAAATTGCGCTAAGTGCAGAGCACTGTTTTAGGAAATACCTTAAAGGGTTTATTTAAAAAATTATTTTTCGGAAACCAACGGAAAATTTATTTCAAAACTAGGGTGAAATTAACGCTCGAAGCCCAAAGCAGATGCCAACGAAATTAATGAAAACTTTATAAATAAAGACGACAGACTTTTGTAAACATGTTCATTACGTTCAGTTAAAACGTTCAATGATTATCATTTTAAATTGGATAGTCAAATGAATTCACATTTCTGGCAAACAAAAGCGCAGTATTTTCTCATCAATTTCAAACATTTAACTTTTTAATTAAGTAAATCTTAGCCTCAAAGCAGAATTACGTCTTCATCTGTATAATATATTGAAACTAAGTGCTCCACTAAAGATTAGCTATAGCTGCGAGTCAAGTTTAACGTATTTTACGAAACTTTGAAAAAAAACATCCCAAAGACGCTGCCATCAAAACAGCAATGAAAACGCCCCAAAGCTGTTGTCTCTTAACTTTGGTCTTAAATGCAAAGTTGATTAAAACCAACGATATTTTGAGAATTTTGATTCTGTTGGGAACCAAGGAGAAGAAAGTGGAAAGAAGAAAAAATTCTGGCAATTTCACATCATATCGCAAAATTTATGGTATTATACGCTTCTGAAAAACTTGTACAGCATTTGTCGACACTAAAAAATGTAAACATACATACAGTTTTTGTTTATAAATAAACAACATTGGAAAGTATTATTTATTCAGGGAATTCCTTAAAAAATCCAACAGACACCAATCTAGTCATTATTTCAAACTAAAATAAACGGCTTTCAAAAAGTGTATTTCTTTTAACCCAACTTATACTAGGAAATGTCACTGAAAATTAAGCATATTGTATAATGAAACTTGTTATGAACATTTGGCAATGCACACCTATTTTGAATGCGATTTGTACATATTTTATGTATATATATATATTAAAATAATGTAATAAACACGTTGTCAAAGATTACATCTGGTGAAGTTTCCAGAACGGTGATTATAATCCCATTCAGAAACAAATCATGTATTTAAACATTATTGCAGTGCTTTCTACGAAGCTAGGAATTTTTTAGGTGTATTTGATGCTTTTTGTCATCGAAAATTAAATGTTTGGCCCTAATGTTAATGTAACAGAAATAAAATGTAAATGCAAGGACATTAGGGCCAAACATTTAATTTTCGATGACAAAACGCATCAAATACACCTACAAAATTCCTCTGCAGGTCGTAATTGCAAAAATGTATTACAGTGACTCAAAATATTGTTCACATAATTGCCATTGTAGGATTCGACCTAACAAACGCACAACAAATACTGCCAACAAAAGATAAAACAAAATTAATACCATTTTATAATTATGATGTGATAAACAACTTTAAAACCACTTCCAGAATAAAGCCAAAACTTGTCAAATAAGTTGTCACAACACGTGAAACAGGTTTTTGAGTTTGGCGTTACCTGTTACATCGTATTTTTGAAGAATAAGATGGCCCTTTAAGGGCCATAATATTTTTTCGTAGTTTTTCGGATTCACGTCCAATCCGGTCATCGACACAAATATTTCATTCTGGGTTTGTCCAGGACTGCGAGACCGGTCTATTTTAGTCCGCATTGAAAGAAGATGATAAATTGGCACAAACAAGGCCACCAGGAACCATCTGCCATGAATAAAATATAGCGAATGGACAAATGGACATCAAGATGCATGGGCGCTTAAACTCAGGGGCAGCCACGTCGAGCAACGTGTTTTTTTATTTTTTTTATATTTATTTTTTTATTCCCATCTATTTTTTTTCTTTCCGACCGACTGCAAAAGCGAAACCGTTGAAGTGCCCAAACTTTTTCCGTTATATGTCACTAAATTCAGCCGCATACCATTTGCCATTTCTGGCATTTTGACAGCCGCAATGGCATATCGTTGCCAAAACATCAGCCATGGCGATGACAACCCCAGTCATAATCCAGTCCTGTGTGTGTTTTTTTTTTTTTTTTTTCAACGCTGAAAAAAATGCATCCCAGGTTTCGGCGACTGTTAACGAAATGTTTAAAACTGTTAGAGGAGAAATAAAAAATATAACCTCTTGCATCATAAAAACGATAAGGGAAGCAAAAAAAAGAGTGCCGCCAACCTGCTTAAAAATTCAAAACGTGTCATATCATGGTTGGTGTGTATTTCAAAATTGGCAAAATGCGCTGCTTCTGGTTTTATTTTTCAAAGTGGCAACAAAACATCTGACGCCACTGGGAGCAAGATTATCAAACCCAGGCAGCTGTTGACTGAAACCAGAGGTCGGGTCATCAAAGTTTCGGGCCGCCAAACTAGTTTCGACAACTGTCATCAGACACATAGGCCTGCGTCTCAAAATATTGCTGGTCCAAGCGTATTTAGACTCTTGAAATGAACGTTACGTTAACACTAAGTTGCAATTCAAATACGTTATCACCGATTATGAGCTGGTAGTAATTTGTAGACACATCCAATATTTTGGTTAAATCGTATATTTATAAACAGACCTGATAAAGCCTTAAATAATAAGGCGATACGTTTAAATTTAACAAAAATATTGGCTGTGTCTACAAATTACTACTAGTTCAAAATCCTCCACCCACATGAAGACCAGAATCATCATCTTTATTTAGTTATATGTTATTGCACTGCCGCTAACATACTGTACATATATTGAGGTAAATATTAATTAATAATGCAATATGTTAAATACATTTTTAAATACATTACAAGAAATGTATTTACACCCACTTGCAAAGGAAATGCATATATTTTAAAGCTGTGAAATACACTGTCGGATAGTGGCCAGTGTCAAAATTAATGGCCAATCTAAAAGTGAAACAGACATAGACAATAAAAGCAGTGAAAATGTACAGGTTACAGGTTAACACCTTAGATTGATGGACTATTTGTAATCGTTACAAAATGGGTACAATGCAGGAACTCGAAATGGTTCAGCATAACAGCTGCCATAGATTCGTTTCCGGTTAAAGCTTTAAACACTTTATCCCAAGCCTGAATTAATTTCGACCATGTAGTATTAGTCATGTACTAGGACCTCGCACATTTCATTCCTTTGGAAACAAGCACTAGTTTGATGCAAAAACTAGAGAAAATTATCAATAGTTGTGAATTATTTTTATAATTTAAAGGATATTCATCCATATGTTTTTAAACATATGCATATTTATCGTACCTTCAAAAGCAAGGAATGCAACGTTACATTTAAAAACCTTCATAACGATAGTGAGATGAAGTTTTCAAGAATTTAATAACTTTACATACAATGTATAATACATGTATCTGTCACAAATTAAATAGAACACTGTGCTTGGATTGGATTTTCCTTCATTATTCGAAGGGGCTATCTAATTAGACTGTCTAAAAGTTAATGTTTATTACAGAACAGAACACTTAATTCAATTTTTTCTTATCACTTATCACATATCATTTACTAGCTTGGTACAAATAATACATGAAATGTTCAGTTGATTTATAAATATATAATGTATCTTATAAAGGCGTTTATTCATATTTATCAACATGTTTCTAAACGATGAATTTATTCAGATTTTTTGTAATATAGTAAACAAGGTACCTAACATTTTTTGTTGCCAAACATCATACTGAAAGCGACTGAATAAGCCAAATTCTTTACAATTCAAGACTTTTATAATTTAGTACGTGCACCTAAATTTTGAAAACAACTGTATATTTCACTAGAAACAATTCAGATGCGTAAACAAGGTCGACCAAAAAAATATAAATGTAAACACAGGAACATTTGTATTATTACGTCATCGCAATATTGAGAACTTTGACCTTTGTAATTACAGCCATTTTGCCAACGCAATCACATTTAGAAGGATAGTGGAGTTCATTAGTGTTTTAATTAAAGGGCGAGCTAATAATGTCTTTATTTCAAATCAGATCTTCAAATAGCTGCTCACCAAATTGTTTCTGCAATTCACATTCCTAATGTCGTTGGAGGAAGAAGAGAAAAAAAAAAAAAAAAGAAAGAATCAAGGACGAAAAAAAACATTCACTAGAAAAATAAGCTCTGGCCATAAAAACCTCTTCGAGAAATGTTATGTGCAACGAAATAGAGCCCTAGATTTCAACGCAAATTTCTGAATTATTTTCACTTTGTGGGAAAAAAAACTATTACACGGGAAGTTCAGGAATACAATTGAACAACAATCTATAAAACTGCGTTAATGTCTGTGGAGCCTTTGCATCATCAAAGAAAATACCATTAATAGAGATTAAAGAAGATAGATTATTTATAACACACACAAAATTAAATTATTGAAACAATGAAGAAATATGTGAGCATTGCTACGCACACACAAATAAAAAATAAGTCTTACAGCCCAGAAACTCTTATTATGCAAAATTTTCTTAATCAGGTTTCTCATTAGAATTAAATTCTCAATTACCCAGCCTTTATCAAAATCAGTTTACCCCCAATCTTATCAAAACTTCTTATAGAATGAAACGGAAATAAAAAGTACCAATTACTGATATGTTCATATCAGAGGAATTATAGGGGAATTCCCTACTATTGCATAGTGCACAGTGAGACGTATCATAAATAATTAATCACCGAGATGATGCCAATTTAAGGCTGGTATATTACCTGGTGAAGATTTCTATAAATTTCGCATGCAAATTGAAAATTCCTCAGATATATCCAGGATGCTACTACTTCCCTGACAGTTCCAGGTTTTCCAGTTAAGAGGAAACACCGTTTATTTTATTAGTTCGCAAAAAATATTACCATAAAATGTGATTCTTTTAGCTAAGGCATCTGGATATTTTTTTTCCAAAAAAACAACAACAACAACTGAAAAATGCAGAAACAATTCAACGCTGTTTATATGAAAACAGTTTTAGGACGATTACATTTTATTACAATTTTACAACCATGACTTGCAACGCACTTACCAACCAAATAAAAGTTCAAAATACTTAATCCCATTTTAGATTTTGCGAATTGTAATAGCAGCGGAGTTTCATCAATTCTTAGCCAATCTTTCGTAAAAAAAACCCAAATAAATTCGTTCCTTAGTTGGAGATATATTTTGATGAACTATTGCGAAAGTTCACTACAGTCCCCCCCCCCCCGCCCCCTATGTTAGCCCTAGGAACTAAGCGTGAATGGTGGTAACAACAGAGGCGGTTTCAAGGGTGGACAAATGCGTTTTCGAAATGGTCAATCACTGTGGCCGGACTCCGCCCACTGGTCACCCATCTATCTTATTTTCTTCGATTGTATTGTCAGCTCTCGTCTAAGCAAGAAATGAGAGAAAATTGCCAAGGATATCTGCAAACCCAATCGCCAGGGGAGCAGCAGAAATCCATAAGGCGAAAGTAGTTAAGATAGCAGTTGGACATTTTTCTTCACTTAATGGACGGCCAACGAACTGACCAGTGACCACCAACGCCGAGGACAACAACAACAACACTAGAATACAATTATCCTCGCGTGCAAAAGCTCACTTCATGGGAACACTAATGCACTGACCAGACTTATAACTTAGGCTTGCAATTTATTGAATAAACATACAGGGGTGCCCATAAATTATTCAACGACAAAACAATACAAACACTCGGATAAATATCCCCATACGTAAGCGTCCATTGAGTGAGGTGATACTACGTGTGCTTTCATGTAAATGCATTTCATAAATATCTAGGATGGAATGAATTAATTTTAATTCAATTCAACTCAGTATCCTACACGTGCATTCAACATGAAAATGCACTGGTGAAGGTAAAGATAAAACTGTTCAAATAAATATTTAATTTTTATTTAATATAGACAAATATCATTTTTAATAAAATAATAGATTACAATACATGTATTATGAATTTTTTTCCTATGCCTGGTCTTGAATTCACAAAAAAAATTGCACAATAAAACATGTTGATGATTGTTTTCTAATAGCAAGCAAATACCTGGCATTCGATGACACATGTATATGTTCTTTCTCATAAATTATTAAATATTCATCAGATTTAGAGGTATGTGCTTGAAGAGATGTAAAATTGTATTTATCTTTACCTTCACCACATACAACATGCCGAATCCAGGATATCGAATTTAATTTAATTCAAGGATTCTTGGGATTAATCAAAACGCAAATACGTTGTATATTACTGTATTTATAAAAATCACAATTACAAACTTGTCCTCACGCACGTAGTTAATTACCGGAAAATGAGTTGTTTTCAATTAACAGTAATGCATTAATATGCCAAATACATGCATATTAATTTTTACATTGTTTTCATCGTAGTATTAATTGATCAAAACTACATTTACAATTCTAACGTGTATAAAAAATCATTTACATAACATGTTAAAATATAGTAACCATTATGTTATATTTTTAACATGGATACTTCACTGCAACTACAATAAGTAAATTGCAATATTCCGTACACGTACTAAGAGGACTCCACATTTTGAAGATCATTTTCGCTTTTTATTTCATTTTTTTTTTCTATCTTAAGTTTACGTTATAATTTTTCGACTTTTGCGATGATTAGTAAATTGGTCAATTTTCTCTGATTTTTCCAATCAAGAAAGTTACGAACTCATGAGGACAGCCAAAAAAAAAAAGATATTCACTAAATAATATGTAAGCATTTTTTTCTCACACAGGCTCTTCTTTATTGTCCTTTTTTCTTGTACTCGCACATATCCGATGCCAACCAATAAGTCTATATCCAATCTGGGAAAGGGTGTATTTGGGGGTGGTCAAAGCAGCCCTTTGTCCAGAACAGATGTTTCAAGACTTGGAGGAGAGAACAATAGCAGCTATGGTCAGTTGGTTAGCAGCAGAATGGAAATACGTGAGTTTTCTCTAATATAGCCACTAGCCTTACTTTCTTCCCCTATTCAATACATGGTGATCGAACATACATACAGAAACGTCAGTCCATTGTTATGTCCACGATTGAAGACCGTGGTCGTTACCCCAGTTTAGACCAATGATGAAGAAACGTCAATATAATGTAAGGAACGTGCTGACCCCCGATCCGCTCTGACCTGACCCCTTGTCTCAATCGCAATTCCCAAAGACCTAAACGTCCAGTTTTGTGTTATAAAGACTGAAGATAAGCTTCTGGGGATCTCGTAAATGCGAATGGCAAAAAAAACAACTACAACAAGCAATGACAGAAACGTGTTCAATGGGTTTCTTTTAATAAAAAAAAATCCCACAACACAATTGGTCAAGAATTTTGTAATTTAAACGTAAAATTCGAACTCAAAATACACTTTATATTTATTCCTGAATGCAGTATTTAAAGCTGACTTCCATTTGCCATATATTTGTATTTCTTTATGCATAGAGTTTAAGGCAAAAATGTTTTACAAAATGCAAATTTGAAAGTCTCACTAAATACTAATTATTTTTCTAAAATAAATTTTAACAATACGCAATGCAGGACACTAATTTAAATCAAAACTCCACATATTGAAAACAGTTGTCTTAATTGAATACAAATATAATTGAATTTTTGTAATTGACTACAGAAAGAAACTCACCCAAAGCTAATAAGTAAAACGTACTTGTTATACGCTCAACTTCACTGACTTTTCCAGGATTTTGGAAAAAAAATGTCCCTGACTATTCAAAATATGAAATAAAACGAAAATAACAGTTACAAATTACTGATATTTTCGTTTATTATTTCAAAAGTTGAAAATTTAAGGCTAGCATTTTATCTGATGAACATTTTTAAAAATTTCGCAGGTTATTCCCTGACAATTCCAGATTTTCCAGGTCAGTGGAAACCCTGCCAAATTGTGGATGATTTTTAGTATCAATGGTAAACTTCTCAATCAATTAATGAACGTTTTTAGCGAAAAAATAAAAAAATAGTTACAATCATTTCTAAAAATCTGTCATACATCAGTTACTAACCAAGTCATACACATAATGGTAAATATTTCTAGATTAGACCAGACTTCATTAAGGTTAGTTAATGGACATCAGGTCTATGTCTTAACCACACCCTTGTTAATTTTCCCAATCCATGTTTATCTGACAGTATTCTGTTACTTATATGCTCCCTTAAACAAGGCAAATAAATACGAGTCCCAAATTCATTGAAACACATGTGGTATTGCGATGGATGAAATCAAAAGCTGGCAAAACCCAAAATCCTCCATTTAAATGCTTTTTGCCAGAAACATGTATTAAGAAGCCGTTAAACACTTGCTTGGAGTAATTTACGCCATGCACTCTCTGAAGCAATGCCTTCTTGGCGCATAAGCAATGTGCAAAATATCAGGATGAGATTCACGTTAGTATTTCCATCAGCGAAATAAGTAACGACTGGTTGCCATGGCAACGGGTCAACATCCGCATCAGTGGCACATAGGCACGCAAGCAGCGTGCAGAGTGTTTGCGCATACAACGAGCATGCCCTTTAATAGAAAAGACTTAGCTAAATGGGCCCTATATATAGGGATGAACACACTCCACAGTCCCAGCACCAATTGCTATAAGGATCATTTACACAGTCGTGCCATACGAAGCCTGGGATCGAGATAAAAGGTCAGGAAACCAAGACCGTCGACACGCTTCAACCCCAAAAAACGATATCCAATCCAAGCAAACATTTTAAATATACAAAAGCGATGAAAACGAAAAATTCGCCTCGAGGAGGCGCCACTAGACTCAACAAAGATCCATTCTAAAAAAACAATGCATTTCATGCATATTCAAAAATTTATAATTTGTCTATGAATCAACCAATAAGTATATTCTTCACTGCAATGCATTCTGAAATATTTAAAAGGAGTACTTATGGTATCTCAGTTTTCATAAAAATCTTAAAAGTTGAAAACGAATTTCAAATGTACTTTACATTTGTTATCGTTGGTGCTGTTGAATGTGATTTTCACACTAAGGTGAAATATGATTTATGAAACATAAATGAAATTGCAAAATAAAGGTGAAAATAAGACGTCCATCTTAAATTTAAATAAAATTATATTTTACAGTAAGAAAAAAAGCTTACAGAAATTCAGTTCGGCAATGCTGATGGTGACCATCAAAATGCGATTGTAACTTAAATTATAATTATATTTAAAAAATAACATAAGCTGTAGGTGTAATCACACCTACATCTTAGTATAACCATTCTGACTGAAGGGTACTGAGTTTAATTGTTTTAAATTGAACTGCTAATATCGCAAAAACCGTTGTGTATCAGGTGCATCTTAAATGCAATTAAATTTGGTAAACCTTAATAACTCGTAAGTTGATGAATTTTTATTTTTGAATTTCAGTATAGTTTAAATATAAAGTAATTTCAAGTCTATTTATCAGAAGATGTATCTTGCATTAAAATACTATAATTCAAATGTCGATAAAATATGCATTATTTCATCTTAGCTCACAAAAATCGACCCATCTAATACATAAGCATTGTCATCTGTTATTATTTGAAAAAAGCTAATTTAAGTTTAACAAAGTGCAAATGAGTTAAAGTTCTTCAACTACATTTTTTTCTTCAAAATAAACCTTTTATTTACATTTTAAAAAACGTTATTAAATAAAAAAACACTTTCCTTAATATCGTCTCCATAACATGATCAAAACAAGGTGTATTTAATATCATTGCGCAATACGAAATTAATTTAATGCATTATGGAACAAGTTTACATCTCGTTGTTTCAAAACGTTTTTTAATAATGCATTAATTAGAGGAAAACAATATTGGATTTGATATTTTGGTAAGGAAATCATAATATTAACAATTGCAAGTAAAAAGCATTGTCATCACTGATTGTCACGAAAACAAACGGAAATTAAGTCTATTGTCGGGGGAAAAATCTTTATGATTATCTTTTTTATACTTTTGCCATTTTATTGATAGTACTTAAGGTACTTGCTTTAGCTCAAGAGGAGTTATTCTGCATTTTTTTAAACTTGCAGATATAATGAGAACAATTTCTGGCTATTAGAATGAAACATTATGTCTAATGTGCACAGCTTTCAAATGTTTTCAAAACCTATTCAAACAACTCAAAATCAACGAATTCAAGAAACCTGATATTGAAAACTTTGATTACATTTCAATAAAAGGACCGTAAAAGATAAACGACACACAAACCACCTATAAATGCGGCAGCAAAAAGTGCACATCACATGAAATATACACCTGGAAAAAATGTTTACTCATACATTTTCGATTCAATCACTCATGAGAAATGCTAAATTTATTTTTTCACTGTATAGAATTGGCCATCCGCTAGGGACATATTTCATATTTCACATCATTTTTAAATATTGCTCTAATTTATAAAAAAAAAATATGAAAAATTCAGCAGGTAACTTACAATAACAACATACATAACGGATTTACCCATGTTCTTTTTAATTTATTTACAAGCTCGGCAAGTAGATATCTAACTTAAAATTGGAAAAGCTCGTTTTGTAAACTATTTATTGCTCTTTGAAATGCAACAAATTTGCTAACATTTCTCGTCGATTTCTCAGATGAAAAAGCCTTAAAATAATAGTAAACCATTTGCATTTTTTTGGGGGGAGGGTTATTTGCATACATTTACCATTGTCACTATAAAAGAGTTTTTGCAGATAATGCAGATAGTAAACTTGCTAAAATTTTTCATCGATTTCTTAGATATGTAAAGCCTTAAAATAATAGTAAACCATTAGCATTTTTTTGGGGGGAAATCCGACTGAATTTGACCGAAGCACGATGCATTTTCTAAGCAATTGGTGAGAATTCATGGCATTTAATTTTCAGGTTATTTTCCTGAGAAATTCAAGAAGAATTTTAGTCATTTAAGGTGCATTTGAAAGCGTTTTCAACGGTTCATAAAACGAGGCACATCGAATTTACACTGAATATCTACTCGCTGAACAAAATGCATTTATTGTCTTAATACCTTTAGGTAGGCCAGTTTCATTGCAATCGAGTTTATAATGTAATACAGAGTGAGGTGTTGGTTAAATGATTAAGTCGGATCAGTAATTGGTATAGACAAGCAGAGCTGCTCTCCGCATTTATGCATTTGGATCGAATGTGTGCAAAAGACAAAAGAGAAAAATAAGAAGCCAAACGAGGACAACAAAGGCAAAACACGAAAGAAGGATATCGGAAAACTGTTCTAGTCTTCCGAAAACAATGAAGACCCAAAGCCATACAACATTGCGATGGCACTTCATTATTAAAAAATACCCTGGCGGTGACTGGCAGCGTATGATGCGCATCCATTGTGCCCAAATTCAAAGAATTGTCTGCTAATGGCAGGTTTCAAATTGACGCCTGAATAAATCCATTGTGTTTTAGATATGTTATATATACCTCGTGGTTCGCCAAACTGATTCAACTTCTGCACCAGAGCGCATGCGCACTGTCTGTCTAACTCATGGATAGTACGCGTACGTCACTGTCTGGCCATCGATGATGACGCCATTGGGATGTTATTGGGTGTTGACTACAATGCGTCTTACATCAAGAGTGCTCGTCATCGACGACATTTGCAGGAATGCAAATTTATGACGCATTTATAATATTTCCAACGAGAACAAAGGGAATTTAGGAAATACTTTCAGACTAAGTATTAAATAGTAGATGTTTTCAGCAAAGGCAATTAATGGAAAAACAAAACAAATATTGGGTTTTAACAGGAATGTAAACTGAAAAATATTTAGCTGAAGAACGGTCAATTGATGGTATCCTAAAATCTAGATTTTCTATAAATTTTTCAATTTTATAACAAGCCTATTCTGGCTTTATTTTCTACAAATGTTATGCAATGTTGACTAATTGTTACCTAACATCTATGTAACCAATTAATAAGCTTGAATTATGCGTAATCTATCCTAAAAACGTGATATTTTGGAAATTTAAATATACGTTATCAATATTTAAGAAATGCATTTACCAAATGAAATGTTACTCTTAGAAACAGTTGAAACTCCTATG
The DNA here is from genome assembly GCA_034700785.1 of Rossiulus vilnensis. NCBI lineage: Eukaryota > Metazoa > Arthropoda > Diplopoda > Julida > Julidae > Rossiulus > Rossiulus vilnensis. The sequence goes on from JAQIXS010002599.1 coordinate 20,283, forward strand.
ATCTGAGCAGCAGAAAATTTAATACCATTGGCATGCCTGCAAACTTTCACGACCTACAAGGCATAATATTTTAAAATCAGAAATATTATAAAAAATTCTACAAAAAAAGGTATCAGGGTTAAACATGAAAAAATCCATGAAGCAATTCATGCTAATTATTTGACTACATAGATGTTATATAACAATTAGCAGAAACATTTGCAGAAAATAAAACCATAGTAATGATATTATAAAATGGACAAATTTATGGACAAATCTGGCAAGAGATACTGTATAAGTATATCAAAAAATATCAAACTTTAAAGACATGCTTAGTTTCAACAAGTCAGTCAGCTCCATGAATGTTATTCAATATTATACTGTAAATAGGCATGCATTAATAATCTACACATTATGTAGCTAAATCACCAATGGAAAGTGTAAACAATGGAATTCCCACATCAACGTTACAGGACAAAAATTTAACGTTACAGTAGGCCAACAATTCATCCATAAATTCAAATATCACATCAACATCAATGAGAATATTGCGGATTATAAAAAAAATAATGTCCAATAAAATGTACTTAATTTGACAATCGTCCAACCTGCTTTAACAAGAAGATAGCTTGCTGCCTTTAAGCAATCAACGATTAAACTGAAACACGATGTTGCCATTTTGCTTTTTTTATAATATTTTCCTAGAGTAAATTGCCATTAGGCTATTTGAAAATGTTTATCGTTAGAAATTCACGATCAATATTTGAGAGGGGCTCTTTGCGAAAGCTTTCTCTTCCACTGTTAAAAGCCCCTCGTTATCACCAAAACATCGTTTCTTGTATGAAAATGGCTAATTATAAATTGTAATAATGGCAACGCCATCAAGCAATATGGCAGAAAAAAAAAGCGTGAAAAGCCGCTGAAATAACAAATTCAAATGAGGATGGGTTAATCAAATTTATAGGTCAATACCCTAGAGATGTGTGAAAGGGACTGGCTTGAATGTCATAATGGCTGTCATATCAATTAACAAAGGCATTTTTGTCTTACCTTAACAGCCGACAAATTACAGGCCATTTTTTAGTTATTATAGGAAAACTTTCCTTTGATAGGTTAGATGCTTTAAATGGCGTTCCTCCATCACAAAATTACAACGTTAAATAGGAAGGGAGGTTAAAGCAAATACCTAAAATCTTTCCTAATTAAAAATGTATATAACTTGATACGTTTCAAGGTGCAAAGAGTATACTGAATCAAAATCTGCATAATCATAGAGATTTGTTTCTTGAAAAATCAAGTTATCTATATTTTTAATCAGGAAAGATTTTAGAAATTTGCTGTAAGCTTTTTTTTTAATTTTGCGAAAATAACTCAAATCTTTTGGAAAGCATGTTTTTGTATTGATTGAAATTATATGACGGATGCCAAACCATAACGTATCAAACGTCAAAACCTCAACCTTTCAGGAGCGAAAATAAACCAAGTAGTTTCGTGAAAATATATAGATACGCACTAATTTGATTTCGTTTAAACTACAAGTACAAATATTGTGCACATCAACGTTTAATTTCAGAAACGAAAACAAGCACGGTGAAAGCGTTTGTGCTTTCTTGCAATTTTTTTTCCACAAAAACAGTGTATATGTCCCACACATATTATAATGATGTGGTGTCA
>JAQIXS010002600.1:0-21934 GCA_034700785.1 Rossiulus vilnensis
TGTTTTTGTCTTCTCATATCACCAGCTACCTACCCTATGAATTTGTCAATGCTTTACCGGAACACCCTGTATATATAAGTCAAGAGACTATGACAGCAGCCAACCAAATGGTTAGTTGGTGCAGCGATAAGGAAATTCGTCTAAGCCATTAATCTTGTAGTGCCACCCCATAATTGAATGTCACCCGTAATTCAAATAAAAGAGATACCTAACAAGTCGACTTATTTATCCGGTTTGATACTTTGCGGTTAGCATAGCATAACACGTGTGCCTGGCATTGGGTCATCGTAAGTTAGCGTATCATTTTTAAACGTTTCACGTTTTTCATTAATTGACTAATTTACCATCGTTGTCACGACGACCATTTCTTGCATCGAAACATCAACATGCCAACCGATTTATGCAGGCGCGACGTCAAATAAAACATCCGATATCTACATGTACATAAGCTTTCATCGTAAAATGCATTTGTGATCATGCTTTTTTTTAAACAATAAGTGGTTATTCCATGAGTTATTAACGTGAGATCATTGGCTATGACTTTTGGCAGAAAATACGTCTGAACGGAGCAACTGGAATTACTCTGTCGACCTTGTTTACCAAACGGTGACCTCGCCGATAGTCGAGATATGATCACAACATAAATATCGATAAAAAAAAATGATGATGATGATAGAAAAAACACGAAAGGTTAAAATTATTAACATAATGAGGCGTGCGTCTGGCTCTGATAATTGTACGTGCTCCCTTGTATCAAACAAACATTGGAGGCCCTTAAGGGAGACCACCTGTTTAGATGTGTAATTAGCGATTAAACTAGCGTCATGTTATCAAAATCATTTGCAATCATTAGATATATCAAAATACGCATAGACCGTCGAAAAATTAGAGAAATGTTTGTTTCGATGTTAAATGCCAAAGTTGACTTAAGACTGTCTGCCCGCTGATAACTAATCAAAACTATAGTCGGATTAACACACGAAGAAAATGAGCCTTAACCAATCAGAAATATTCAGCTTATAGATCACGCCTTTCCTCATAAAGAAAGTCAGGCCTAATCGGCGCCCAATGCACACCGATGGAAAATGAGTCTTGAGGACAGAAAAGATTAATTGCACAAGAATATCTTTCTTTCTAATGACCCTTCAAATGGGCCAATAGAAAGAAAGAGCCAGTTTCTTCTTGAGTTAATTCGACTATAGTTCTGTGTTTGCAAAATAGATGCATCGTGCTGCACAGCATTTTGCAATGTGATCGTTAAATTTAAACGATTATGTTGTCTCCACGAATCATGATGCCGATACGTACTTTTTATACTGCATCTTGCACTTCATTTTTAGAAAAATTATACAAAATCACGTGAATGTCGATACTTTAAATTGGTTTGGGCACAAATGTAATCCGTGCTTGGGAGGTTATGTCTGATAGAAAGTTTAAAATCTGTAGATATGTAGTCATTTCACAACTTCCTAGTACAGATTAATCAGCTGTTGCGGTTAATGGGCTACTAATCCTAAATTACTGTAAACGAAGAATATAAAGGTCGCTTTTCTCATGAAGAACAAGTCAAATTTAATTATCGATAGGCGAGTGGTTTTTTTAAAAAAATTCCAACACCGCTTTCCTGGATGTCAGCCAATTACTGGACATCATCTTTATTATTGCAATAAATGCGATATTTAGTAAATTATTGATAGTCATTCTTCACACGGGCGTCACGAGAGAGTGGTAGGGGAACGCTCTCTCCCCAAATAATTTTCTTTGAATGCTAATAAATGTTTGTTTACTAGCCTGTTAAGCCTGTTTAAGTGGAAGCGAACCACTCATGGCCTGAAGAACATGACAGGGGGCGCAAACTACGAAATAACTAAGCTGTTACATCTTAAACCCCCTTATAAAAAACGTTCATCTCTATCTCTATCCTACCGGCATTTATTTTTTGTGACTATTAATAGTTTTAATAATGGTGCAAATTCTCTGAAGCATACCAAGTGTCACGTGTCTGCCACGTGGTACGAAATAGTTACACACAAAAACCTACAGGCAACCACGCACTGCACCCAAGCTTTACCCCTACAGCAGGGTCCATCGCGCCCTGAGAAACGGAGTCAATTAAAGGAAACGTTTAATCCTGCTTTATTTTAAGCCAAATCAAAGATCCTTTGGAGGATTTGGGCTGCCAGGTTACGTTCGGCAGTCGTGTTTTCACTACAAATTAGGCGCGTGAGTGGGTTTCTCGATGAAGCCAGCATTTTTAATTGTGATCGGGGAACATCCCCGCCCCCGTCAGCTTCGTTATCATCGGGAAAACCCGCGAGTAGTCGGCGGCCTTCAAGACGGGGTACAGGGGCTCGGTGGGGCCCGCCCGGTGTCTGGCGAAGGCTGTGACGTCAACCCATTATTCCTGACACGCGACGCATTGAAAGTCCTTAGAATCCACTCGAGATATTTCTCATTGAGGATATCTTAATTGAAACGCGCAGCAACCATCGCTTGTTGCCGATTTTTATTTGATTTTTTGTTTCTTAAAAATGACATTCCGACACGTTTACAATTTAATATGCGGGGATGCATTACGTCTATCGCGTAATGAGCGTTAGATCACCCATTAAGTAGGAAATGTGCTCCCGTGATAAGCGCATCGTGGTGCAACTAGGTGCCAACCAGGAAATCGCAACGTTGATTTGACGGGGGATGAGCTTGTCGATCAGGGCCAGTTGTCATTTTCGTCAAGGAAAAAATCTAAAAGCTGGCCGTTAAATGCAATCATATCGTCTGGCATACACCACGCAGGTTGATGGCGAAATCAGCACGGTTTAAAGGCGTTTTGTTTCAGCAAACAATCTTGATGTGCAAGAAGCTTCAAATACCAACTTACAAAACGGCCACTGATTCGGCTAATTTGTGCTATCCGAGTTACGGGTGGATAGACGTTAATTTATGCGGAAATTTGGCGTCGTTTAATTTAGAAATAGGACAGCTTATGTTTAAAGATTTTTTGTGTGCCTTTGGACGCTAGAATGCTCTTCTAAAGAATAGCCTTAAGCTGCAATAAATTCAATTTAGCAATGGTGTTGGCGACCACAATAAAGCTGTGGCAACTACATGTACTGAATATAAATACAAAATAACAAGGGTTGATTGATTTTCAAGAAAGCGGGCTATACGTCGTCTTTTTTGATGAACATCCTTTGTGGATGGTCTACTAGGGATATAGGGGCAATCGTTCGTGTTTCACAGAATATACACCAATCGTTCAAATTCGCTTTTAATTACGAAAAAATATGCATTTCTGGGCTTAACTGCATGCATTTCCAACATGTAGTTAAGAGATACGAACATTTTGGAAGCACGTAAGGTAGCAATGCTTCATTTTGTATGGATTCGCCTCTGTGTTCCTAAGGATCATCTGAAATTTGCGATCTTAAAAGTGAAGAAATTTTAATAGAGTCGACTGCGGAGTTGAGCAATCGAGTAAATGCTCTAAGAGGTCAGAATCGCCAACGCTAAAACTCCCAACGACAAGTTGTGTGCCAACATCTCAGCTCAATTGGTGAAAAAGAACAAACATTTGCCCAAAGAATTACAAAGTGGACAAAAGTGGGGGGCAGAATCAACATTGCCAACTCCCACGATATATTTTTGCAAAATTTGGCAGGTTTATTTGTCTTCGAAGTGCGATGGGAAACTACACCTTCCCTATAATTTACATCCTTGTTCCTTGGCGCACGTATTAGCAGCGCAACGAAAACAAACACCTCGAAATGTGGAAGAGATAATTACCGAAAAGCATGAGGCACCATGTGGTTTTTCAAACCAAATTCAAGAATGTCATGAAGGTATGTTAATTCCACACGGCAGAGCCATAATATCCTGGATGAGGGGGTCATAATGTCGGCGATAATTGCCCTATCATTAACCATTAATTAAAATGATGAGTACGGCAGCATTATTGTTCCTATAGTTTCTCACCATACCCACCCTAGCGTCACTTATCTTGATTAAAATCGGTTGGATTCAGTAAATTGGACGAATTTCCTCAAGGCTTTTATATTTGGGGTTTTTGACCACCAGGGTGCGGACCACCTTTAAGGTGCCAATGCGAAAGCGTTAACATTGCATTACCCACATTAGATGCAATATAGTTGATATAATCGTTCAATAAATTAGGCACCATCTTATTTTAAATCTTTCACCACTCCAGCTTGGTGTAATTAAACATTTTCATTTGGTTTACAAACACTGGAAAGCCATCAGTTTCGACATGCAACAGCAGTGATTTTCAGGTTGTTTTCATAACTATAACCCTGATTTTAATAAACCCTACATTTTTAAAAATCTGCCTGCTTACATTGGCATTGGAGGTTGTATTGTGAATTTCTTTCATGTTTATTTAATTCATTTTCATAAATAAACTAGATATTTTCAAATTATACGAAATATATATCCAACATTAATAGGTGACATGGGCATTAAGTATTTAAAGCAAAAATGTATTTTTTTGCATGGTGGGAATCCTTTTGGGACGGACTTTTAACACAAACACATTGCAGTCACAACAAGCATGAACTGCGTGAAGTCGAAGTAAAACCAATTTTCCAGTTGAGAATATTTTCGAAATTCATTTCCATTGCCCCTCGAGATATTGCGCTGTCATACCGGTATATTTTCGCCGGTTTTTACCCTATCATGACAGTTTATGTTTTTGACATGTTGATGACTGGCGCGCTGGAAACATAACTATCATTAATGATGTCAAGGTATGCTTATTTGGCAAAATTGGATCCATTTCGATTCTTAGGAAACCAAATTCCCTGACGTCGTTCTTGAAAGCTAGCAGACATGGCATGTGATAAGTGAAAGTCATGCTCAGCTTAATTTAATAATGGCATAATCGCTCTAGGGTCCTCACCTCTAAAATGAACCGCAGATTGGAATTGTCAAATTAAAACTATTGCCTGGCTGTGCATCAGGTAGAGGGCGCCCTTGCACGGAAACTAGCTGATTAAACCAGGCAGAGAATTTTCTTATGAAGTTGTAGATCTACTAAGTTTCTTAATGCAGATCCTCGACTCGATTGGCCATGTGATTTTTAACACAGCAAATACGCCGTATGCAGTGGTCTGGATTGTACAAAATTTGAGCATGCCAAAAACGATATACGACTGTTTACATTCAGTTGGCGCCTTTTGGATAAAGCGCCGCAACATGAAGTATATCACGCGTGACCCTATTCTGCTGAAGCTCAAGTTGTGCTTGCAAAGGTGGTTACACTAATCTTGCGATGATAAACACGTTGAATCAAGGAAGTAGCTCAGCAAAAAATGCATACCATTTTTAGATTTCATAGAAAAACCCAATAATGTGTTAGGATTCTCTTGCCATGGGCGTAGGCTACAGCCTGTAGCATTTTTAGACCGGTTGAGGTGTCATGAACCGACAAGTACAACAGAGAATGTATTAGCCGGCCGTTAGTGATTTTCTGAAGCAAAATAATTTTCGTAAATATTTCTACGAAGTTTTCAATGCCTTAGTTCGCAGAATTCGCCAGGACAATCGCTAAATATTTACTCTGAGAAATAGATAAAATGGTGTATTAACCACATGTGCTTGCGGAAAAATAAACACGTTTGGTTTGCGGCATGTTGTTCTAGAAATTTCATGATTTCTGGGTTTTTTTAAAATCATTTTTCCTGTACGTTTCATAGAACATTGACTGCTCTGTTTTCGGTCCAAAAAACAACCGTTTCACGTCTATACTGGTCTGGCATTGGCCAAAACAAGAGACCTTATAAACGCACTTGCCAATGGTAGTCAATGACTTTTGCTATTCGTGTGAAAAAGATCAGCAAAAAAATTATTAGTGATAATTTATTCCTATACACCATAAAAAGTCAAGGAGATCCACGGTAATAAATCTTTAAAGTATGCAAAACTAAGGTTACTAAAAATCTGTGGTATCATACAATTTGAAACAAAAAACTTATTTTTCCAATAACTTGCGACAAGCACTATGTTCTTGAAGGGTTTTGCGAATCTACAGCTGCGTCTGAATGCAGCTCATAAATGACAGTAATCAAACTAAGTGTCGCCCACACATGTTTACTACTGTAATATTTGTTAAATAATTTTCTAAAATGCAATTTGGTGGCAGGTGAAATGTAATTTAATCAGATACCAGTTTGAACAACAAGCTGGCGCCATTCAGGGTCATACATACAGAAGGGCATTTTATGTATAAAAAAATGTAGAAAAAATGTCCTTTGATGACATTAATCTCTGAGATATAAAAGAAGAAAAGGACCGCGCAAGCACGCGAAGGAAACGGCTGTCTAGTTGACCCTGCGTCCAAAGTAATTTTTATATTTTTTTGGATCGTTTATGGCACTCCAGAAAATTTGATCTAGAGGTTAATTAGATACCTGAGTCCTAAATATCTAAATGGTTTTTCCAACGTTACCGTACATACACTGTATCTTGACTGTTAAAAAGTAATTCAAAACTACGAAAATACTTTACATTCAATAAAAATAAATATGTACTACCGTTGTACGAGGCATGAACGGTTTAATAGAACACACTTCTCCAGATCAATTCTAAATGAGCATTTCTTGATTCTAAAAATTAACTGTTGTTATGAAAAGTGTAAATCACAGGTAAAATCAATGAGTGATAATAATGACATTTAAAGGACAACTTAAGAGCTAGTTGAAATTAACACCAACACTGACATGCATATTTTTAACTTGCATAGCAGGTACGGGTGCGCAATTCGCACGGATGCTTCTAAATAAATATTAGCAATTTCATCTTCTTACTTGATATTATACATGTATATTAAGCGATAAAATAATACGACATTGTCGTAAACTTCAAATCGTGTTGCATACCTCAACTGTGACATGTAAATATTTCCATTTTTATCAGACCATGACTAAAGATACTATCTTGGCACCTATAAAACTAACATGCCGCCTAAATCTATCTCTTAGACGTCTCTTACGTCAATCTTTATAAGATTGTGTTTATTGCAATGATGTCATCGACGATGTCCACACTTTAAAACCACTTTTTCTGGGGTCGTCATATACTGATATAAATTTAAGGCATGCAGTCGACATTAAGATTTGTTTTAATGATGAACTGGCTTCAATCAGAACCTGGCGCAATTGCTTTAAATTAAAATTTACAAAGAAAAAGTTCACGCGTACTGGAAGGTTGCCACCAGTCGGTGGCGGATTCAGGGAGTTCAACTAACCACCCCCCCCCCTCCTATCAAAAAAACATTCATACTAGATTCAAAGGAGTATTTTTTCACTGGCATGGGACCACTGAAATACATTAATGATGTTCTACTAGTCGGTTGAAAATGAACCTTTAAAGGCCGACCATTCATTTTTGGGCTAAAATCCATGTTATCTAGGTGGTCTACTTTCCTATCTTTTTTAAGTAAAAATTGTAACACCCAGCCAACTCGCATATTTTATCAAAAGAAGCAGTTCCCGAATGTTTCAAGCAGTAACTTTAGCTAACGACATTGCTATTAATTTTCAGAAATAACCACTTACAAAATAATCATCATTGTACCACTAAATCTCCGCCTTGCGTTTTTTTTGAAAAACCTGCCTTTCTTTTTAAACTGGCAGGCTAGCAGCACGAAATTTTCGTTTCTTTTGTTATTTATTTTTTTATTGTATTTGATGTGGATTCAAGTCAAAATCCAGCGGACTGCCTGGGAAAATTATGCATATGATGATCTGTTGTTTAGTTTGTATTGTTAAATGATTTAAGACAATGCATTAAAGCTATTCCTTTTATTACTAAACTTTCACATGGATATCATCGAATATCTGCGTTCATACCAAGTTCTTCAAAGCAGTTTTGCATGGTGACATGAGTTGCATTTCAAGGAGTGAATTTTACCTTCTGCAGCCAAAACGTAACGGTTGAAGAGTAGAGAATGGCGGGTAATTTCTACAATGAACTGATCTAGTTAAAATTAAACAGGCTCTTAAATACCTGCAACTAAATCAAGTAGTTATATAGAACTGAGCTCATTCGACCCAGATAATGCATTTAGATTATGGAATGCAATTTTGAAAGATAAAGTCTTAAGCTATACAAATTCAATTTTGCAATGATGTTAGACGAGATGGTTACTGCCTAACAAATTAAGTATACTAAGGTCTACATCCCAAAATGTATACTGCCTTCATAATCTTTTGTATCTAAGAAATACCTTCACATCACGCCTAAAGAAACTTATTTTCTCTTCCACTAGTAACATGGTGCAGTTTACTGCATAGGCTTGATGTTGCTTTTTATTATAAGCATCCAAACTTAACAGTGTTTTTCTTTCTGACTTTCAGGTGTCAACCCTCCTTCCGGCGTCACACCTCTTGCCAGCAATCTTACATCAACGTGGATGTACTTTCCTCTCAACAGTTTGGCTAACATATCGACGGAGCGGACTAACGGCGACTTCATGAAGGCGACACTCCGATTGCACCGCAGTGTCAGCCCGGATGTGCCAGTGTCACCCGTGTTACACCTTTACCTAGTGGATGAACACGGGGGCTTGGAACTGGCAGATATTCGGCTGGTGGAAGCACTGCCACAGGACGACAACGGCGCCTTTCTGTGGGAAGTGACAGAACTGGCATCCCGGTGGATGCAAATGCCCCATGACAATCGGGGCATGGTGCTTGTTTGTGTTAACTGTGATAAACTTTCGCATTTGGTCGAAATGACGCTGACCAGGCCTCAGTTGCTGGTGCGCATTGGTGCCAACAGAAGTCGTGCAAAGCGGGCAGCAAAAAGCAACAAAACCATAGACGACTATACACCACGCCAGGGTACCTCGAACTGCAAAAATAAGAGTGAGAAGCGCTGCTGTCGAAAGTCCATGAATGTCTCCATAGCCGATCTGGGTTTGCAGGACTTCATCGTGTATCCCACGTCCTTCAACGCTTATTACTGCAAGGGCAAATGTCCGCACAACTATAACCAGGCGAGCACACATGCCAACATTCAGAGCTACCTGTCCATGTCGAAGAAAGCAACAAGGCACAAAGTGCCTAAACTGTGCTGTGCCCCAAGCAAACTGGGCTCGCTGCCGGTTATCGTGAAGAGGAACAGCTCTGATGCACTCAAACAGGTCACATGGGATAATGTCATAGTGGAACAGTGCGCTTGCTCGTGAGAGCGCAATTGCTGAGCGCCAGTTGGCATCAACGTTCTGTGATCGCCTCACTCCAGCATACTATTTATTTGCCCACCGCCAATACCAATGTAAAACAGACCAATGGTTATCTCAGTTGCACAAAAATGCATTCACAATATATGCACCTGTAAGAATAAGTGTTTTTCATCCATTTCAAAGCGAAAGAAGTAAATGTGAAAGGGATTTTCTGGAAGATTTGCTTTAAAAAGCTCCAAAAGCCGCCACAAGAGCATTGCTGTAACCTGTGTCAATTGGAAAGTCTAAGAGAAAGTGAAGAAGCCGTGGATCAGAGTTATTAATTAGCATGTTTTATGTTCAATGTTAATTACTTAAAGTCTTCTGAATAAAAGTACAATGCTTTAAATAATATAAAATACTAAACGTATTTGCATGCCAACATACTTTTTAATCATGACATTTAAAGCTATCTTGGAACCTGAATTATCCCAAATCTTTTTAGGTATACTTTTAAATTTTTTTCTACCTACAAGTGGAAAATACCATTAAAATCTGTTACATCTATAACAACAATCTTATCTTAGTTACATGCATCTTATTCCAAATAAATGAAAAGAAAACAATAGTTGGTCATGGCCTCAAGAAAAACCGTTTGTATCATTTAAGTACAATGTTTAATTAAGGTGGTTTATTTAGTGTGTGTGTGTGTGTGTACTCTTAAGAAGGAAACCATCAGGCTTGGTTAGACTCTTTCCAGATGAAGTAAGTTGTTTATAGATGAGAGATTACTCTAAATCAGAAGCAATCAAAATAACTGACTATCAAATCTTATGAATTATCAATTTATATTAGTCTGTGTTTAAAAGCAACATACCAAGAGCAACCATACAGACTTATGAAACTTAAACACTCCATGAAAATATCTTTAAATTATGCATTAAATATGACAAAGATGCAGAATTAAGCACGGATGTACAATAGCTTCTTAAAATTAAATAAACACACTCCCAAGTTGCACCGGTTTCCTATTTTTCCTACCTGGTTAAAATCAACAAACTTTACAACATTGCCTTTTTTAAATGTTTCAGCTTGCATTTAAATAACGGGCAATTTGATCTAAATACTACACTTAAAAGAAAGATCGTTAGCCAGAACTTCCCTTTAGTTTAGTTGAGAGGAATATCCCCAATCACTATGTACTATGGTTTTAAAGCAATTCAAATTACTGTTTTCTAAGAATGTGTTAAGGGGTTTTGTTTTTTCACAAATTGAATAACAAATGGTTTTAATGAACAGCAATAAATCATCAGCAAAACATAGCATTATGATATCCCATTCCTCAAGCATGATGAATATTATTTGAATTATTTATTGACTTTTGTACTATTTAATAATTACCTGTAGATCAAATTTGCAATTGTTCGTATTTTTTAACTTGTTTTTAGGTCTATTGTAAAATCGGCCAGCAAGTGATAATAATGAATAGCATACAGTCTTCCCCATTACCATTGCATTGACCCAGGAGCAAATTCTCAAAACACTATTGGCGATTTTGCAGTTTCTTTGAGAATTTGGTTTCTGTTGCTGGTTATTTGCGAACCTTTCACGTTTAGAGTAATGTTTTGGCATGTTGTATCTCAGGGACTTATAATTAATACATTAATAGTATAATACTCATTACTTAGGCGGCTACGTTCACCTCCAGCACCAGTTTTACATATGTAACTGGTCATTTTAACTTAGTTTTGGATCTGTTTTTGCTATACATAAGAAGTTATGTGGTAATTAAGATTAATGACTAGTGAACGATTCAGACTAATCAATTTCATTAATCGTCTAAGCAAGTCAAACGTGTACCTAGGAATTTGGTCATGCTTATCATGTTTCAGAGGGATTTAACTGGTTTCCAAGGGTGGTTCACTAATTGTGCAAGCACATTTCAGGAAGATACTTTGGATAAGTGAAAGCGTTTTTTGAAGATTGCAGACTGCTAGTACTTAGTAAGCTATTTTTTTCTGGCATTTTAATTGTCTAATATTGTAGTTATGGAAAAATAAACAGGCACTTAGTAAGCCAATCTATGGAAGTATTCCTACATGAATTGTTAATATTACTTTAGAAAATGTTACATTGAAATTATCAGTTCACTTTTGGTATAAAGCATCTGATACAGAATATAGAAATATATTTGAACATATTAATTTATCCACTACAATTTCAAAAAAATATCATTTTAAGAAAAATGTTAGTTGTTCACACTTTTTATATAATTGAGTGACTGCTCATGATAAAATCCTTTTACCTTAAGGTTTGCTTGCTATTTACCTTAATGATTCCTAGTAAAATGTATTAGTAAGAATGAGTTAGGTACAGAGGATTGATATGAATGTTTACCTTTTGAGTTCATATTGCACATAAATACACAAAGACGAAAAAGTTGGTTTTCCCCTATCTAATTAGCAACTCATTTCTCCTCTTTAACATAACAGAAAGTCTACAAATGAGCCAAGGAAAAATATTTGCAATGCGAGCTGGACATGGCTAATGTTTCTATCTAAAAAGTGCTTATGTTTTGACATTCATATAGTTTATTGAATGCATAAAATTAAAAATCCAAAGAAAATCCAAAATTGTATTTATATATAAGTTTTCATTACGACGTTTAAATGCAATTTTAGGCAGCAAATGATATGTTAATAAAGAGTTAGTCAAGCCTTCCACACTTTAAATTTTTACAGACCTAGATGCAGACAGATTACATACATTCAACCTAGTACATGTATATGGCAAACAATTTAGCATTTATTACTACCTGTTTAATTTATTTGGAATGGTAGAAAAAGTTATAAAAGCATAATTATATCGTATTTCCAAGCAGCCAAACTACACGCATTAAACTTCAATTAACTTACAAGAAACAAAAATTGGGGGCATATTTACCTTTAAACAAATAAGCATAATACAGTGTTATGTTGTAGGACAATCAGTGGACCTAACTGATTATATACTGTATTGATCATAATATGTAAATAAAGTAAATATCAATAATGATATCCAAAACTCGACCAATGAGATATGTAAACTGATGTTAAGCAGAGGTGCCTTGTATTTAATAGTTTTCTTAATGTGCATTCAGTAATTTGACATCAAACGTGTAAAGTATTTTTTTCACTCCTGCCTAAGCCATTATTTTCTGTATATTTGTTAGTTGAATTTATGTTGAGAAAATATTGTGAATTTAATATGAAACCTTTGTATTATTAAGTGTTGTCACAATATTTTTACAATAATTTATATTATTTATTAAAAGATGTAAAAATTTTAAAGTGTACTTTTGCACTGTGTTTACTTATTTAAACATGTTTCTACGATTTGAAAGACATATTACGCCATCATTCTACTTTGCCAAATATTGACAATAATGCATTCTATGTTATTATTAAAAATTGCAGTTTATATTCTAAAAAGAAACTAAACAAAATCATTAAAGATTGTTGCGTACAAGCAAATCCCATTTGTTATAATTTAAGAACTACCCATTTTCAATTTGAAGATAGTACTTGTAATATGTATAGTAATTTTGGCGCATATGAACATTTCTGAGTAAGCTACATAGCAGATTACCAATTTTGGATAATGTTACAGATATGCTGCTTACATAAGATTCAACTGTTATTGGCTATACACTGTAGTTGACTGTAGTTTTGCGCACATTAAAACCATAGGTGATAAAATTGATTTTTTTCGCCAGATTGCAACAGGTGTTCAGCACACCATGGATGGTAAATTATACATAACTAGCCTTCTTGTGCCGAACACTTTAAGGTAACGATGTGCTAAGAGAAATATTATTTAAGAGAAAAAGCAACAAAATTCAAGGAAAGCAAGCTCGCTCCGATGTACACTGGGGCCTATTTGTTCCGCCCATGTGGTCCACACAGACATGACGCAATTGGGGTTGGCCAAACTTCGAGTGTTTATACAGACACGCGCAAGTGGTGTTAATTGCGGCATCTTTTACCCAACGCAAATGAAAGATAGCACAGTGTGCACGTACAGACAAATTTCATGGCAAAAGGTAGGTTGCTTTCGATGAGTGAAGCAAACAAAGTATTTAATGGTTTATTTACAAAATATGGATCGCCAGACTGGCACTGGAAGCAGACACTGGAAAAAATGTGTCTGCCATGACTTTTGACCAGAAATGAAAAAAAAGTGGATCTAGTTTCTGCAAACGTCTTTAACCAAGCAAACTAAGACCGAAATTATAGTTCGTGCATGAATTTTATTTATTTATTTCTATTATTCTTTCTTCTGCCCCCAAGCACCACCTTTTAGTCAGTCCAAATAATGTTGGTTATATCTTTTTTGTCCAAATAATTTTTGTCTCATGTTCAATTGACAAGACGACAATGTCATGTTTCTGATCTCATAATTAACAGATCATTAACTCAGTTTACATGTAAATACTTTAAAATTACGGACCCCCACTCCATTTGTCACATTTGCGGACGTTCCCCAATTGAATTTCACGTGTGAATTGGTGCGACGTCTCCATAAATTTACGGAGATGTAAGTGGTAATAAATATTTTATAACTAGCACTAATAGTTCATTGCATAAAATTCACAAATACAGTATATGGATCTTCTCACGGCAATATTAAATTATGCTTTTGTTGGGACCACTTGTTGGAGCATTCGAAGACTCCATGTTTATTTAACATTTAACATTTTTATAAATAAATAAGGGGTTTTCAATTTTCAAATTACATAAAAATGCGATAGACAGCGCTAATGATAGCGTACAACCAAATCTAAAAGGAGGAATTTGATCCTAAGTACTATTTGTAGTTGAAGCAAACAATGCGATATGAACGATGCTCGAGTGTACTGCGAAAGGGTGTAATAATTTACTCAGGTTGCAGTTGAAAAGCACGCATTTAATTGGAGGGTTGATGGCTAAATAAATACAGGGTACGCAAATCAGCCGCGTCACCCGTGCCACTGCTGCGGGCCGCGCAACAAAAGGGCCTTCAAAAGTAGTGAAATTTCCGAACAGCTGTTAAACAGGCGCATGGGGAAGCCCCTGAACACCGTCTTCGTCATCATCCTCATCTTTGTTTCTAAATGGTTCGCCTAGACACCGAAACGCTCCGAGGAGAAACATCTCAGCCTCGTCAACGTTGTAATAAAAATATAAAAAAGAGGAAAGAATGGCAAAACCGGATGTGATGCTCGGAGCCCACGCTCCGTCAAGGGAAGAAAAGATTTCAGGAATGCAGAGTAGTTAAAAAAAAGGGTGAGCGAGTCGACCAGAGAAAATCGCCGGAATTCACGATGCGAAACTTGGGCCAAAAAAAAAACATTCACTAGGCCTAAACATAATTGCTACGCATTTGGTGCATTTGGTCACGAATCCAGTTCAACGTCATAAGTCATTTTTAATAACCTGGCTGGTAATCCCAGAGTGGATTAATTCGCAATGCGAAACGAGATAATCGCTGTCCGAATTTTTAAAGCCATTGTTTTCGGCCCGCTGCGCATGAAGTATCGTACATGTACCGGTGCATTAAATTCCAAAAAGCAACGCCATGTCGGTGTGGCGTACCGTATTTGCAAGGGTGTTCAGGGTGAATTTCGAAAATTGGCCTTACTCTAATGCAAAAATTATACTTGGAAAAAAATACATGCAAAATTCAAAACATTAATTAACCCTTTCCTCGATGTGCTCTATCAGCGCTCTGCAAATTTTAAATACATGTAGTAGATTACAGTCCTGATTTGCAAACACATTTTCAATAGGGTGAGGAGCTATTTCGAAAAGCTGTCTTTCGCTAATTTCATGATATTTCATTTCTCGGTTGCGGGATACTACAAATAAAATCCAATCTAATTTTGAGCCTTCATAACATGATAACACTACATGTATTTAAAGGTGTTACGTGGGTTTAATTTCAAAGTATACATCGCTCCTTGTCGACCTTCTTCAGGTGCTGTGGAGCAATACAAATTATAGTTTATTGAATTGTTTAACACTAGTGTGTACTGAGCAAAAACCAATCAGAGATTTTCAGCTTATAGATTATGATTTCCAGCATAGAGAAGGCCATACCCAAGATGCATGTGAATTCATTAAGAAACATCACACTAACATATCGGAAGCAGTTTTTAATTTGAAAAAAAAAATAGCAATGAACGCACAAGCTATACGTTGTAGATATTTATTGGACTGATTGGAGTCCGCATTCCAACACAATTGCATATGCTTGAGCACCGTTAGTGTTACCGAAATCAGCAGTTTTTCCGAGTTCCAATATGGTAGGAAGAATATTTACGAAGCGGTGCTATTAGGAGGTGCGTGCTAATTTAAAGCAGTGCTAATGAGTTAAGAGGAAACTGATGTTTGTTCGTCTTTTCCAATTCGCGGTAAACGTAACAAACAATAGCTATTTTACCTGCGCTGGGGCCGAAAATAAACCAGGAAACTACGACTGAGATAAAGGGCTGCTCCGAAAATAGCAATTTCTAAGGCAGTGGGGTTCTATATTCGTCCAGTGGAACAGTTTTAGACGAGGTGGCGAATGGGGGAGACCAAAAATAAATAGCGTTTTCTGGCTACCATATTATTATTAAACCCCCGAATGGCTTTTGCGCCTCAAATATGCGCTGCAACGTTAGCGAGCGAGCCGATGACATCCCAAAGTAAATAAACAAAAGCCCAGGGAATGCGTCAATACGTCCCTGATTAATACCGACTAAACAATTAATTCGTTTCGCCACACCTAGGGGCACTTCTGCGTACGCACCGGGGCGCCACCTGTCTAAATACATCCCTGTTTCGTACCGTTTTTTTTCTTCTTTTTTTTTGGTGAAAAACTAGGGGTTCCTTTTATGGCCGCAATAATGATGTTGGTACGAAAATAGCTCGGTTTTCCGAGAATTAGTGATATTTTGTACTCTGTCTAATCGATTTCCATATTCACCCATTGGGTACAAAACTCGGTATCGAATCCGAGGATTATAAATTCTGGTTAGGTAATCTTAGCCAGCATGACTCGAGTGGACCTTTTTCGCCTAGGTTTTGTTTAACTCCAGCCTAGTAACAAGAAAAGACCAGTTTCAGCCCCAGATCCGAGCAACGTAGCCAGTGGGTGGCTCTCGTCGAAGTGGTTGCATCCAGTTTCGTTTTCATCTGAACCTAAGTGGGATGCTCAGTAAATAGTGAACCAAAGTACATGTCAGTGTATGAGGTCGAATTAGACCAAGCAGAAGTAATTAATAGGCGATCGATTAACGTTTTCAACAAACTTGCATTGTTATTCGAGCGTAGGCTTAGAACGGTCTGAATAAATCCAGCACGGGGAGGGAACCTACTTATTACTCCTGTTAGTTAATGCTTTTTTTACCTTTCTTTAACTCGCGTATTTCATAAAAAAATCATAAATAGCGCCATCTTTAACTTGTTGTGAAGTTTAATCGTCTGTTAAGAGTTAATACGTGCATCCGACCAACGCGACGAGTAAATTATAGGAAAAGACGAAGTCCTAAACAAACCTGATTGTAATTGCGAGTGACGCCACAGAATTGATAAACATTTTTTTCAGCCCTGATGGATGGGTGGTGTACTGCTAACATTTTGGCAGATCATATTAATGGCTGAGTCGAGGAAAGTGAAGGGTAGACTACACTGGCATTTTGGTATTTTAGGCATTTGCACCTGTTTCGCATTCGTTAGAGGTATTATATAGCAAAAATAAAATAAAATAAATCCTCGATAAACAACTAAAGACTTCATAGGACGCTTGATAACTGCATACAAAAAATAATAATAACATATCAAATAAGTACTTGAAAAAAACACGTACAGTACATATCAATTATCCAGGAATGATGATAAGTTCCCGGATAACCAGATTCATAACAGTAAAAGAACCTTGAAAATAAAGAGTTGAAATCCTGATAACACAGCTAAAAACGTCCAGATATGGCCAACATGGTCCAGATGACGTTAATTAACAGTTTTAGACGGGAGGCATAAAAAGGAATAAATACGGATGTCATACATCCATAATAGATGACTAAATACGAGCCTAAAATATGAGTAGTCTAGCAAAAGTCATCTCTGCTCCAACCTTACATCTTCACTCCACTTTTTCGTTTACATTTTGAAAATATTTCGTAAAGTGGAGTAGAAAGGCATTTTGGAGAGGAAATGATTGTTCATTTCACATAAACCGAATTATTACTTAATTTCAACACAAAATTTAAAACCATTTTTTGCATTTTTTCTTTGTAATATGTGTCGACTCAGGAGAAACTGGACCAAATACTCTGAAGAAATGTAAGTTAAGCAAATTTTAGCGTCGCTATGACAACAACAAGGGATAGCAACTATAGAAGTAACCTTTATCTATCTTAAAATGAGTACAGTAGTTGCAAAATAGCCATTCAACGCTGTTCCTTTTCATGAAGCTACAACGTTATATTGTCCACTGCTCAATATCATTACAAACATCCCAGAAGGTACTTGAAGAACGCAAAATAATGCAATTGTTTAAATAGCATCACCAATGGCCCATAAATGTACTTCCCTCGCAGAAAACCCGGCTTTGCTTATTGGATGCATACACCCAACAAAACGCCTGTAAACAAATTTCCCCAGCTAATCACGGAGAGTTGACATCTTTCCTGACTCAAAAGTGCACGATTCGACCAGAAAGACGGTAAACACGCTAAAAAAAGCTTGACCTATTATGGCGTCGAGTGACAAGGTTGGGAGGCAGGGGTCACCAAGATGGCAACATATCCGGCTCAGCGAAATCACGTACGATTCAATCGCCAATGTCAGGGTGCGATACGTTTTTAAGGTGAAAAGCATCTAGATAGGCGCCACACTTTCTTATATTCATCCTTTGATGAGAATATTTTAGCATACATTAGACGACCGAGTCGCCACGACAGGCGTCTGTCACCGACCAAAGCTAGCCCCTTGGCGCCCCGGGTGTCCGTAGGCGTGCAAAAAAACGTTTTGGCATCCCAAAAACGCTACCTATGCGGAGAATTGCGGACCTCCTACATGATAAATGTGTCTGCAATTAATGGTTTCGATGAAAAGTGAGCGCGAAAAACGCGGTTGAAAGGGATGGGTGACACGGAGATGTGGCGCCACAGGAGTGCTGCATGGCGCTGGAGATTTTCAGGCTATAGCACAAATATTCACAGGATTCACTAGCTCCTACAGTACATAAGGGAAGATCAAGGGGAAGTCCATCCCTCTCAACGGATCCTGAGAAGTGTTAATACATTGATTCTTATGCATTTTTCCCCGATAATTTAGCGCCAATTCTTATTCCCAAAAAGGATTCATAAAGGCGCAGCTTTCTTATTTTAGCATACCTTGACAGCATCTAGATTCGGAAGAAGTGGGGTGGAGGAAATTATGATTGACAGTAGAGAAGGAAACCCAGCATGGGGCAATCCATCAAGAAATCAACTTTTTTTCTTCCTCCCCCACTTTCCTTTACTCTGTTATCGTCCAAATTAAACAATTCCCTACCCCTTTCCGTCCTATGTTCATATATGCCTATGTTTTTTAACAAAACCGTCCCTGGCGTAATTGCATTCAATCATATTTCTTTGCTAAATATTTTTGCTCATATTTCTTTGCTGCATTTCATTGAGCCCCAAATAACTTCAAATCTCCACATACAATGACTTCAAAATTTAATAAAAATGACGTTTGTTTTACTGTTATTTTCTCGTGCATAAGCCGCATCCCGAAATTGGACATTAGTTTAAAGAAAAATTAAAATTATTCATAAAAATAACGTTTCTTTTCGTCAATTTGTTATCTTGAAGCAGATTGAAAGTTAAGATGATTAGAAATGAAAACATTTTGGAGAAGTTGTCGCTTATATTTCGATATGTAGTGGGTTAATGTTACAGTAGATAATCGCAAGAAACCCGTTTTAAAAAGCCTGTGTCGATGATGAAAATCAGTAAATGACGAAGAAAGTAGTCCATGATGGTCCTATTTTTGTGAAAATGGCCTTTATGACAAGGCAGTGAAGGCAAACCAAATAACGACAAATGCTGTAGAGTAGGCCTTGATAGGTGGTAATATTAAACAGTACAAATAAGTATAATGTTAACTTGGGACTGGAGAGACTAGGTTGGCCTTAAGCAGTTATAAAGACCATATCCAAAGTTCATGACTGTGTACTATTGGCCCATTAACCAATTATTTTGATTGTTCATTGCAGTTGTCTAGTTGTGGGCCCGTGGGTGTTTGAAATTGGAACATTTTGTCAATAGTAGAATCTGATCCGTCAATGGGTATTATGCTTAAAAGGTCAAGCATATAACGCATCTGATCCCGAGCACCCAGATAGTGATATTTTTCTCTCTTGCACGGATATCTTTTTTAAACAGTACGTTATCCAAAAAACTGACTGGGTGTGTCCAAATATTAGCTGGAGTGAAACATACAAGTTACATCATAGTGAGAATGCCAGCGCAAGGAGTTGCACTACTTGATTTTGAAATGTGATCTATCGTTAAAATTTAAAATGAAGGAAATAGGAACGATTTTGAAATTTAATATTTTCGCTACAAAATTTGTGACGATAACCTCTGACAAATTGTATCACCAGGGTGCCAAATATCTCTACCATGAGATGCTACATGGTAGGTCTCTCTTTAATCATGTTTAACAATATCAACGAAAAACAGAATTATCCTGGTTTCGCTAAAGTGAGGTTATTCACTTCAGGTTTTTTCCAGGCTTCCATGATGTCTTACAGTGTATGACAGCAGACACCTTAAGCTATGTAAAAGCAAATGTACTACTGGAATGTTGAATTTCATTGCCTTTTTAAGATAAATCACTATTCCATGTCTCTACAATTTTCCTTAAAATTTACCGAATTTGAATTGCATGTGCCCATAACATAGCAAAATATTAAATGTATGCCCACAGCTCCTCGGTCTTCCAGGAACTGCTATCTTATTTCAATAATTGTGGTTGTTTTAACTTGTTCTAAATTTAACGTTTAGCAGGCCTATATGCCGACTTTACAATGGTACAGTTTATCTGCAATACAACTGAATCCAGTAATGGATTTCCAAAAAAAACTTAATGATAGTTAATGAATGCATTAGTGAGTTTCTCAAGAGATTGCTGATAATTTATAATTGCCATATACAATGTAGTAGCTTCTCGCACGTTTTTGATTAATGCATTGCAGGATCTCTTTAGAAATTGGCGAGTGATGTTGTGTCAAGTGTCATGATTTCGAAAAGTTGCTAGCGGTTGCCGAAAATAAAAGAGGGTTTTCTGAAGCGGGTATTTGTAGTTGTTGAGGCCACCGAAAAGAGAAATTTTAGGAGGTGGCTTCTAATTGAGGGAGGCGAGAGGTCTAAGAGGTTGTTGAACAGAGGATTCTGGTAGATTGGCGAGATACAATGACTAGGATAATTGGCTTTCTTAAAGTATTTGCTTGCCGTTTCTGGATACAAGGCATGGTGTTTCTGAAAATATTGTGGGTAATAACGGGCTTTGAATGCAACGTTGATTGTCAAACAGGTTACTGGCATTTTAGCAGTAGAATTCTAGCCTCTCTAAAACTAGATTCGCACTAAGCCACAACCAATGAGAGATAATCAGCTTATAATTTACGTCTTCCAACATTGAGAAAGCCATATACAGATACCCGTCAGATTGCACATGTGTTATGGGACTGGCACGATTAATTGCAAACAAGCTCTAGCTTGCACTATTGATCAAGTTGAACTACATATTAGTTTTGAACAGACAAGCTGTTTCAAGAGTGCCGAAGATTAAGACAAAATATCCTTTCAATTTTTAAAATATCAACGGCGAGCTGAATAACGTATAACGCTAAAAAAAGCAAAGGACAGTGTTCATTCTATGGGGAAACCAATCGTCGGATGGAAATGCCAGGTATTCGTACTTTATGTCCACTTGAGCAGTTCCTAGAATGAAAATTTTAACCTATTTTGGGCATCCATCCTTCCCCAGCATTAAAAATGCATACCACATACGCTGTTAATATGCAGATAAAATGATAATCGTGTCACAATCTCCTACAACAGCAGCAACATTTCTCATTTCAGCAATTCCTCAATTTTGTAGAAAATTTCATTCCCCCTTCCAGCAAGCGCATCGTCTTCGGTTTTGACCTGAACCACATTCTTAGCCGATTTACCCTTTTCAAAACATCCGTTTATGGATGTTATGTCAGCGGCATCCACATTCCCCAAAAATGCGTAAAAAGGGCCACACGGCAATTTGAATAAATATTTTCATAAATTACGACCGTGACACCAACGCGATCAAGATGCGTACGAAAAGCAAGTATCCCAGTTAAGTTACGACCAACTTGAAGCCCAGATTTCAAGATCGGCACCGTGATTTCTTGGGCAAGTAACACGCTAAAGCCTGCCTTCCCACGTACGGAAGACAAACACAGTCCAAAATGGTGAAACATATCTATTAATATGTTTTTTTCGAATTTCGCAGTGCTGGGCACGCAACTTGTCTTCAGCGCACTATCTGGCATAATGGACGTGGCATTGTCACGCGAATGCCAACTATTTTTTTTAAACATGCAGCCTGCTGGAGACCTCGTAAAGAAAATTTCTCAGAAATTAACAGCCTTCGCTTCGAGGTGCATGAAGCAGTCGGCAATGGAAGTGAAATTCTGCCAAAATCTCACTTCTGCAGCAATTTT
>JAQIXS010002601.1:0-21926 GCA_034700785.1 Rossiulus vilnensis
ATAAATGGAGGGGGGGGGGAATAAATGGAGGAGGGAGGGGGACCGTGACTATCTCAGATAATCGAATGCATCGGATAATTAAAAGTATAGTTAAAAATATGTGCAGTGTAAAAGCTTTTTTGATAAATGTACACTGTAAAAACGAAATATTGAACATAACAGCTCGCTGTTAAACAGTTTTAATCTGACTTTATGATAAGCCTCCGAGCAGTCCAGCACACCGTAACACTCTTTCTCTTCTTGTTATGACGCTTTTTCAGTGCATATCTGCTGAAGATATCTTATAATCCGAGTGCTTATCTTAGGTCACTTCAACTCGGTTAAGCCGAATATCGGATTATTGGTCTTTGGATAATCGAACTTCCACTGTAGTTCTAAATGAAATTTCGTGAAGCTTAATGCTATGTTTTGGAAGAGACTTTCAGCGTCTAATGGCGTGCACAATATAAGACCAATATTATGGAGCTAAAAGTGAATGTTAGAATCTCGAGTTCATGCCAGGGTTCATCGACTACTTCTTGGGCGTCCTCCCGTGCATTTTCTTTAACCCTTACCCATAAAAAATGAAAACGAAATCATCGCATTTTTGTCCCTTTCCACCCTGAATATCCTGTATTTTAGATTCATTTCGGGTTATAACCGTTTTAATTAGCTATCGACGTAACATCGAATTACGTTGAATAATTTACGTCCGTTACGTTGCGCGAGATAATTAGTTGGGAGGGGGTAATCATAGTTGTTACACTCTACTTGATTTGTAACTTAAGCTTAAACGTCTGGCAACTTCAAAAAACCAGCTTTTAGGCATCTAGATGTTTATCCCTTATGCGGATTTCTTTAAAAAATGCAGTAAACGCCATTAAATCCTTTTTATCGCCATACCAAACTCTCCTAGAGGCTTTTTATTTATTCTCATTTGACTTTCGTAATATGAGTTTGCCAATTTTAATTTGAAATTGATGGCAATCTCACCTGCAGGGTTGGCGATCTTTTTTTGGCAGCATTCTGTGCAATGCCCAGTGTTAATTTACGAAATTTCCCCCATCTACCTGTTGCTCTACCAAACAATTGCTCATTATCTTTAATGGTCCAATGTTACCGTGCTTCGTTGAGCGTGATGCTGGCGTTGATTATTGATGAAAACATGCCTCGAATTGTTCGAACTGGCCGTAACTCTTATTAATTGGTTATTCTTTTGTATTATCACAGTATGATGATTTGTTTACACCTGTCTTCGTCAACATTTTCGCCAAATCGCAACCTTTGAAAAGCCTTCAAAAGAGTTGGCGATATATACATTGAATGGAAATGGAGATTTCGACTATGAATTTTGAATGTTCACGTTGCTCGCTGAACCTTAAATGTCACGAATTTCTTTGGGCTTCATGAGAAGTCAAGGTTTCCATTAATAATCGATTTGACGTTTTGAGCTGCCTGACGATCTCTTGACACCTCGCGGTTAAGGAACAAAGGCACGGTTGCACACGTTTAATTTGCGTGAATAATTGCGGAAATATTGTCACGTTATTAGCAACGGGCTAAAAGATCATGGTGATGTTTGGCATCAGAACGCAAGCTGCAGGCATATATATTTAAGATGTTCTTATGGAAATTATTAATAATTGTGCTGAGAGGGGGAGGGAAATTGTGCTAACATCAGTTTACTTATCAAGGCACATTACGTTTCCAAAAGTACTCCCAACTTTTGAAATACTAAACAAAATATGAGTATTTGATAGATGTTTCTTCTATTTTATTCTCGAAACATTTTTTATTAAGTCAAAGAATTAAAAAAACAACATGGAAACGTCAGGGAAGTTGAATTTAATTTATGAGGAAACTGATAAATTGCAGTTGCTTCAATTATTTATTTTGCCTCAGCTAACGCCATACGGATCTCCAAGATTTTTTTAAAAAAATACCACTTGTCAAAAAAATAAGCCATGAAATAAAAATCCAAACTGCAACCTTCTTTCACTGCTTTTCACCGTTTGCAGTGGTTCGTTTCAATTCAGTTCAATCACCATTATCATTATCTAGCTGCATTTTTTTACATGGTAGACATATACACTGTGCAGTGTACATGTAGTATAATTGAATGTTGGATTCAGCCATAATTTCCCATAAGAGTCCCAGTCTAAAATTGAAATCAACTGAATGGTGAACTTTCGCAGTTTCCGCGGTTGAGATGCTTCGTCAGCAGTCTGCTTTATAAATCGATTGTCATCTCGCTGTTGCTGCATCATCGACGCAGACGTGCAAATTGCACATCGATTAGCAGTTTTGTTTTCCAATGCCATAAATTTGCACAAATTGTGTGCTTGCAATTGGCACGCGTGGTACTTAGCACCGTAGGTAATTGCATTTTCCGCTTCTCTTATTTAAACGCCACTTTAGAAGCCGTGCTAAGCTGATTAATATGATTGATTGTTAATCAAGGTGACATCTTCGACACATTTCTTCCCCCACCCGGGTGCATTGGCACACCTCGGAGATCGGCCATTTAGCTGCGAGGCCCCCTGCTGTGAAATTAGAGAGGCTGGTTTGTGTACGACCGACACTCGTTTAGCACACTTTTTTTTTTTCAAAATGGATTTTCAAAGATATTCTTTTGTTGGATAATAAGATGGCCGCCAGTCGGCCGTGTTGACGCGCGAGCTGTTAAAGACAATGTCGGCCTCAGGTGCTTTTCGAGCTTTTTCAGAGAAGTTTGCCAATTGTTTATGATATGTGCTTATTTAGCCGGGTCCATGACTGTCACTTTATTCTCCGTTTACGAGTAAAAATGCTAATAGGCGTTCCTGCTGCATGCATTAGCTCTTCTTGCCTTTCATTTCTCAAAGCTTTTGCTAATTTTTGCATGGCCAACAAACTTGCCACTCCTCCCAAGTCATGGAACTTTGGCCTGGAGCAGGAACCGATGCCGCCATTATGCACGTATACAGGGTGATGCATACCCATCCAAATGTTTTTGAGAACCCAACGAAATCAACTTAAAAGTTAATTGGCTGCCTTTTATTGTCGTTTGGCAACCGAGAAATTATACGGTATTTTTTCTATTGAAAAATGCATGGTGGAGGACATTTTTTGGAATTCAAAAATGCAAATAATACAAGTGTAGTTTGGCTAGTGAACTTTTCTCTAAAACGTACGAGAATCTGGTCCAGTGTAAATTTACCCCATATATTTAAATATATAGGTAAATAAATCTGTAGCTTTCTAAAAGAAGGAATTTTTGGAATACCCAAAACTAACGAATTTAACTTCTGAAATTTACGTGTTGTACCTCTTTTTTTTTGCATTTCTTCACAATTTAAAGGTCGTTGAAATAATACCCTTAATCATTCCCGTGAACTTTTGATGCATAAACGGTTAGGCGGATTATATTTTCAGAATTTTGATCCAAAACAGTCAAGTTTAGAATGTTAATCTTGTATCGGGAATTGCTATCATCAATTCTGGTTTAAATGAATAATTTGACTTTTGTCGAAAGTCGGCTTCATTAATATTTGTTATATATGTGATACACGCCTTATTTCAAGCTGCTGGACACGTTCCTCGGCGATTTTTTAATAAGGCAATCGTGATTAATGAGGAGACGAGATTAAACTTGATAACTATAGCAGGTGGCCTGTCTATTAAACTTCAAATAGCTCACTTGGCTCACCGCCTTAAAAATGAAATTTTGTGTAAAAACGTGTGAGTGTAATGTGAGTGAATACGATTATTAGGCTTGATGCACTTAGGCTACGCTGTGTGCGGCACACAGCACGCCATGATTGCTGTGAAGTACTTGATGGCCTAGTGATCAAAGAATAGTGACTTAACGATTGCTAAAAAACTGAACAAGTATGTTAATCTTCTCATTAATATTTTTGAAGTGTAAAAGCCGACACAGTGCCAGGCCACTTAAATGAAACATAATTTCTCATTTATCGTCAGTGAATTTTTTTCATGTATTTTTTTTTAATGTTTTGGCAGATGGACGGTATTGCAATTAATAAATAGGATATTTTTTACTGAAGCTGAAATCAAGTCTACACTTGGTTTCAGTTTCACTGATACGATTTTTTTAATCATGTCAATTTAGGTAGGCCCTGGCTTTTAAAAACTTTAAGAAATTTAAAATTGACATCTTAATCGATGCAGAACCAAATGAGAATCACTGTTCTTACATATACATGTAGTTTTAAGTATTGATTTATAGAAGCTTATTTTGAAAAATCTGTAAATGCATATAAATATAGCAGACATAAGGGTTGGGAAACCTCAGTTTCTGAAGCAATTTACGTTCCACTAACTGTGCATTTACGCTCGAAACAGCTAATGTATAGCATATTCTGAACGAGATTTCAGGTGAATTGTATGACGCTAAAAAGTACTAAAATTTGTTTGGACAGCATTGGGTCAAATCATTATTTCCATGGACGTCCAGATAGCCAATTGGAATTTCCGAGTTTAATATTTAATGAACTGCCTACAAAAACCTGGGTAAAACTGATTGCGCGCTGAAAACACACACCTGCCATTCTGATGTACTGAGCTGACTGTGGTTATAATGCTTATCCTACATTAAATAAATTTAAATTAACATTATGTATTTTGTTCAATGTGAGAACATTTTTCCCAATCAAACCAAATATACGGAGGGAGGAGAGAGCCTAAAAATCATGGAAATTTCAGGACGTGCATAATGGATGGCCCTAAATCCAAATTCCAGCATGGGTCGTAACGAAAGGTCATCCCACTTCGGCCCAAAAAACACTAGATACCAGTCTTGGAGTGGTGGGCCACATTCCTCAGACAGGTACCTTACCCGGAGCCAACTTCGCGTTTCTTTTCCACCTTCGCTAATAAAATCACGCCTCAAATTACCAATAATAAACACTCGTTACGCAGGCGTGTTTTCAAATTTCGGCTGGAAAATGGCCCACCGATAAAGGAGCCAATTTCCCACCTGCATCTGCGGCTTATGATGAGGTGATAACTATCGGGGCATTTTCGGTGTAGGTGGATGCTATGTACACGATTGCACCTTATTACTAACAAACTACCACATGGTAAGGCAATGTTTCTGGTAAAATCTAGCTGGCTGGAGTTGCAGGTGGGCGTCTAGAGGTGGAGGACAACAGGAAATTGTTTCGCCCTCCCTCTCAACCCCTTAAATCCCGGCTCTTTTTTCAGCTACACTGTCTTGTGTCCGGCACTGACCTCTGGTACCGACTTCCTCGTCCGCGCAACGGGGTTGCTGACGACTGACTTACGCGATCCCAAAGCCGAGAGCAAGCGAATGCTGGTTGACGATTCTGACAGGCCGTAGATTTACGGAGTAGTCGATATAAAGCCGAGGCCTCCTTACTGCTTTTTTTTTTCGTACTCTGACATTCAAATGCGGTCCGCACGTATACAGACATTCGTATTTTAAAAAATGATCACGGAATCATTCGGATCGTGATGAAATTTCGCCTTAAAACGTTTTGCCTTCGAGATTTCGACCCAAAATTTATCGGCGTTTCGATACCGCCCTATTGCCTGTATTACTGCCTTATTGCAGCATAACAGGTTAATGTAGGAAAAAAACTACTGGGTGGTCGACAAGTTTCCAAATTCTGGGGAAAAATGTGTGAGACAGTCCATTTTTCCCAGGTTGTAGCGGATCCGGGGAGATCTGTAGAAGGTCACCGGAGGTTGTGCTCACTTTTCGGAGAAAATACGCAAATTATTTATTTTTTATTTGGGGGAAGGGGGATGCTCCACTGTTCCAAAAATTAACATCGTCCTTATAACTGATTGTTTTCGATAATTGACAGGGTTCCCACTGACCCATACATTGTCCAGTGACACAACACGATGCATGGTCGTTGAATGAAAATGATTTTAATGCGTTTTTCAGACGCAATTATAGGGAATTCTCCTGCTTTATTATTACAACTTTTGTAATAATAAATCAATAATATCAGTAATTGGTAAATTTTATTTCCATTTCCTTTTATAAACATTTTTGATAAAGAAAAACGAGGATGAAATGTAAGTATACATGTATACAATTATACATTTTTGCATAAACTGCGTATGCCTACATTAAATTATACGTTTCGAACGATTAAACCGTACGTAAAGCATTTCAAGTTTAATACATCTTGGAAGCGCTTACGAAAATTTGTTCAATTAACAGCTCATCATTTTGATTAACATTTGCGTGATGACTACGTGTTTTTTGACTTTAGGCTTATGCATTGGAGCAAATTTTTCAATGTTTTTGAATAGAATCGACCTGTGCGCCACTAAATTGG
Source organism: Rossiulus vilnensis (assembly GCA_034700785.1). Taxonomy (NCBI): domain Eukaryota; kingdom Metazoa; phylum Arthropoda; class Diplopoda; order Julida; family Julidae; genus Rossiulus; species Rossiulus vilnensis. The sequence goes on from JAQIXS010002601.1 coordinate 6,294, forward strand.
GCAATTGCGCATTTGTGCATGGCGTCGGATAGTAGCCTATTTAGCGCAATGCTTAGTTGGCATTGTTATTTGACGCAAGTCATTCGTGGAAGTTTAATCATTTAATCCCCTTAACCTGCAGAACGCGTGGATGGGGCCTAATTAATTTTGAGCTCGAATGGTACAAAAAAATAGGAAAGCAGAATTTCATTTCATTTCATTTCCAACATATATCCCTGTCAGGAATATACACTGTAGCTCTCGCAGACACACCTTGCAATTAATTCAATATTATTTCCGTGGCCTCCAGTTTTCAAATTACACATGCAGCACGCGACTGCCATCAAATTGAAATTCGAGAATAGGCCTATCGTTTATCTTATCCTATATCTAGGCTTAATTCGTGATAGATTAAATTGGTTATCCTGGTTTTTTTACGGACAACAAGGCCAAGCGATTCGTCTTAAAAAACCGTTAACAAAGGGAAAATGTATAAATATTCAAGCGAACCCTCTGAATTTCGTATCTCAATGAAAAATATTACATGTCACCTTTAAAGGAAGTTTGCGATATACTTCGGTGAATTTAAGTTGTAATCAATGCAGGATCCCGAAACCGTGTCAGGTTAGTTCTGTGGCCATTTGAGGCCTTTCCAAATCTAAAATTGGTTTATGTTAAGACGTAATTTATTTGCAAAAAAACCCATGCAAATGGCAATCGGTTTCTATTCACTTCGTTTCTCCTAATTGAAATTTAGAAACTTCGACGTTTAATGGGTCAATACCAACGATTCCTTCTTTAAACGAGGCAAGATTGAAATTTCATAGCTGCTGTTAGATAAACGGGTCAATTAATCACATCAACTTATCATACGATTTCAAAAAACAGTTGGTGAAAATACCGGCGCCGTGACTATCAATTAAATTTTAAGCATTTTTATTTAAAAATTGACATATCTGGCTACGTTAACTTGATAGTGCATTTGGGCTAAGTTATGCTCGAGAGAGGCTTCGGCATATACAATAGTGGCCTTGGTCACTTGCAAATTTGGAAAACGTTTGCATCGCATGCACGGTTATATTTTCTAGATTTTTACACACCCTTCTCGATTTTTAAGTCAGCTTGTCTTTACTCGAATAAATGCTGTCTCTTAATTACGAATATAATTGTTTGACCGCCTGCTATTTTTCGGAGAATTGAAAACTTTAATTTGCATATATTCGACCTCATGACACTCAAGTATTGGTCATTTAATAGGCAATGAATGGTTATAGATATCGGCTCACTCTTTCTCGCTTTTATTTAATTTGCATTTAGATCGAATCACTTTAGTTGCCGTGGAAAAGTTATGAAATAACTGGTTTTTTATTTCTGATCGAATTACCTTTTTGTAAGTAAACGAGAATTAAATTTGTTTTGCACACTGAGCAAAATCACCTGTTCGTTGCAGAAGCAAGTTATGTTTTAATGAAGTCATCCGTGATCGACAATGCCAAAATAAATTGTAGGATGAAAAAAGAAAATAACTGTGGCAAGCAAAATAACCTGCAAGTTTTCTGCAGCCTCCGGATTGGTGGTTGGAAACTTTTAAATTGGAAGTTGGAGGTTTCGTTTTCGCATCTTTTGGATTCGAAAACATTTAAGTCAGAATTCCATGTCGAAATTCCGTTTGCAAGAAACGGTAAACGGTGGCGCCACATAGCTTCTGCATGCAAGCCTCACGTCTGTAGCCAAGATTTATGAGTTTCAGGTTTTCTGAATCCACGCATGTTTTTGCACAGTGGTAATAGTTATTCCGTTTTCTTACTACATTGTACATCTTTTATGTACTTATTGTCCAACTAGTAGGCACCTCGACGAGATCCTGTTTGTTTAAACTGCAAAAATGTGACGAGTTAAAACTGTTGTATTGTCTTTTTCTTTTGCCTCTGTCTTTTAATCATTAAATACCAGTTTTATGAGGGTTTTTAGTTTTTTCGCTGTCGTTTAATGCCGCTATAAATCCCGCGATAGAAATTTCGTTTTGCGAAAATATTTCACGGTTGGGATCATTTTTCATTGATGAAAAAATGCCAGGCAGTAAGCAACTGGTAGATGTAACCGTTTTATGAAATGGTCACCGCCGACCGCAAATGGCCCTCGCATTGTTCTTGCCCACATGCAGGTGTTGAACAACTCCGTATTAGCACCATTTTAGTGGGTCTTTAAATAGCTATCAGAATTCCATTGCGTTGAAAAACGCATACATTTTTTTAACGGGTTATATTTTTTTTCTCCAAAAAATTCAGTCAATTGTATATGCTTTACACGCTTCATGACCGCTCATTATCCGCTCAAATGCAATTTTTAAACTAATTATTCATTTTTTTAATAAGTCATGATATTTAAGGACTTTGTTCAAGTAGGTTTTTTACAGCTCCTGATTTAACTTTTGGCAACTGTCAGTGTGCAAAGCTGGCCATTTTAGAGTATGTATTCTCCATTCACAGGATAATGGAATAAAACTGTAAAAAACTGCTTCATGCAATTTCGTTTTATCAGATCAGATCAGATGATATTGCTTCCGAGATTTGATTGCAGAACTTTGAATGAAATAAGCGAAACGATTTTTTTCCAGACTTTAAAGTTGATATCGCGGCATGACTTTGTCATCCATTCATTTAAAAGGACGTGGTGGAGATGCTTCGAAATGTCAACTCGCATTATTGTCCGCTATACATCGGTTGTTATTTTATTTGGACAAATATGGCACTACAATATGTGTGCTGGCGTTTAGTGTTTGACGTATCCCATAATGCCCTCTATCGACGACCCCCAAAAAACCGCTAATAGGTTTACTTAAGATAACAAATTGTTTGAAGGAATCGCGAAGAATTTATCGTATCTCCTTCAACATTAAATAGCCAGGTTCCAATCTGTATATTAGAGCCAACCCTGGGAAAAAAATTAAGCATCGTGAAGCGTCCATTTATGAAGTCACGAACACGCCGTGGCACTTCCGGGCACTTAAGTGATTACACCTTACAAAATAGTCGCGAAAAACTTAGTTTGAGACGAATTAACACCGCTTAAGTGGTGACAAATATCTCGAAGACAAGATAAATCTGGAGGCTCAATATTTCAGCGGTGACAGTGAAATTAAAACCTGACGTTTAATGGCATCGATTTGCATAATACACGTCAGTTTTTTTATCTGTTACATCACTTAATAAGGAACTCGGCAATTAGTTCCTATAATGAACTGCTAATGCTGTGGCCTGACAACTTGGTAATACGACCATTACTTTTCCCACTCTGTATCTGTGACAATCGTTGATCAGCTCGTGCAATCATTATCACTATCTATAACACCCTGAACACTGGAAAAATCTAGTTCAATGCATCATCGACATAAATTTTCACGGCGAATAACTACTGTCCAAAACTGGGTGTGGACACACCACATTCAAGGCATTTACACAGGTTGCCCATGCTCAGCAGTGCCAGTTTTCTTTAAGGTTTTAAATAAATTTCACCGGTATTTGGAAAGCAGCTGTACTCATTATTATAGTCGGCTATGGTTCCAGAACTGTAAATAAAATTCAGTTTAGCTCATTCAAAAATTCTGATCAAACGAATTGGTTACGTAAATGTTGAGTAACAACACTGCAAAGAAGTATTGAAACGGAATAACTAACTCCCTAGTAGTAAATGATATAATTAATTTGGTAGAAATAATCTTTAAGGGTCGGTTGCACCAACAAATATTAAGCAAAACCCAAGGTTAACCTCTGGTTAACTGAGGAAAAGCATTATACAACAGCAGGTTAGCCATGGGTTAACCTAAGGTTTGTAATAGAACGAAGTTTTCCCAGAATTCCTAGCTACAGCAGGTTATCTCCATGTTAACTATATCTTGGATTAAAAATCCCTTTAGTAAAATGGTGCAACAAAAACCTATTAACCCTTAGGCTAACTTGTGGTTAAAGTTAACCTCAGGTTATCTAACCTTTTATTTAACTACATTGGTGCAACCAGCCCTAAGAGAAACCATGCACCGAAGTGGCAGAACCTGACATTCAAATCCACTTAGGGAAATCCCAGCCCGTTCGTATCCATATTATTGGTCTTATTTCTTGCAAGCCAATAGACTGGAATTCTCTTCCAAAGGATAGCCTTAACCTAAGCTTGATGAAATTCAGTTTGGCAATGATAATGGTAACCATCAAAATGTAACCGCTGAATAAAAATAAAAATAAAATAACACGGGACACACCAAAAAATATTACCCAGATGATGCTCAAGATCTTGATAATGCAGTCTGTAGTGTGTTCAGGGTATTTGGGAGAGGGAAGCAAAAAGGACGACCGTTGATTTCAGATAAAAATGGCTTAAAAAGATTGCCAAAAATGCTGACAACTTGTCAACACTCTGAAAGAAGCGTGGGTCTAGACTCGCCAGAGTATCTGTTGTCGAATGCTGGACTCTCAGATGGTTTCAATGGTGGCAATGAGTCCATTGTTGAATCGGTTCGTGACCTCGGATGAACTCACGGATATTTGTCAAGCTGGGTCAAACCAGGGGTCCCATTAAAAGGGCAAAAAAAAAAAACGCAGGCGTTTGGGCCCGGGAAGGGCAGTGCATGCATGTGGTGCGGTTTTCAGGTTGGGTAACGTGTGCCGCTCGCGCGCCACTAATGGCCCGGCGTACGAGCGAAACGTGCCGGACTTTTTTTGTGGCCAAAACCCGCCTCTTTTTGGGGTACAGAAATTTGCGACCCGTTCCTAAGCTGATCACAATGCGTTTGCCCTGCGCAGTTCCGTCGTGATTGATTATTGCCTGGAATGCTTCGCTGAAGTCATTCAGTAGCTAAATATTTGCAGACAAATCTTGCCGACACACCTGCAGTCCTCAACCCCCCCCCCTTCCCTCCTCCTTCCTCCTGGACCATTATGATTACGTCCTGTGCTCATTTGTTTCATTAAGGCCAGTTCACAACGGACCTCAGTGTGGCGCTAGTACCCGGAAATGACGTCATTACGTGCTGCGCCAATATAGGATATGCATTACTGATACTAATTCAGGGATAAAATATCAAAATATGATTTTCTCCCTCAAATGCAGTAATCCCCATATGTCATAGACATTGTTATCCAATCATTTGTTTTTATATACCAATGGCTTCGCTTAATGTAGGCACATCACTCCACGGTGAATTTGATAAAAACCGAAATGAATTAAAAACAGTGGACGAGACGTCTGATAAATTTTAAAAAACGAACATATATTTGTCTGTAGGCCTACGAATTTCTTTTCTGCAAAACGTACATTAATAAACTGTTTGGATCAATGCTCCACACAAGTCTTAAAATATACAGAACTTACTTAAAAAGTCATTGTTTTTGGAGTGTGTTATTTTCGATCGATTTGCTCGTTTGAGAGTAATATTCTTATAGCTACCAAGCTTAGAAATGCTATAGCATGGATAATCTACACAGAGACGAGTTCAAATATGGCGCCCGTATTTAAGTGTTTGATGTTGACCCCAGGTGGCACTGCCCGGCTCGAAAATTGGCCCTCACAATCCAGGTGGTAAAAATATATACCTGTAATACCCTAAAGCCCATGGGTCATACACGCAAATGGTTGGTTCCTTCGCGTATTCAGTCAACAGATTTAACCAAAATTATAATATCAGCTCACAAGCAAAAGCAGACGCAAAGATTATTTTCAAATCCATTTCCATGGGAATAGGGAAGGGGGAGGAGAGGAAGTAGTATAATTCTAACAAAATTCCGATACCAATAAATATTTCAAGTTTGAAAATTGAAAATGTTTATAGTGTACCTATCATCGCCTTATTCAAATGAAAATGGAGTAAAAATCAATGAAATCCTGAGCAAAGTTTTGTTGTTGTGCAGTTGATCCATGGTATCTTTGCACTCAAACAAAAGAAAACATTGGTTTGGAGAATTAAAAACAAATGCCAAGAGATGAAAGATAAATTTGGTAAGTTATCTTCCTGAAATATAGTCAGTGGTCATGACCAAGAGGGTAAAAAATTAACCTCCTAATGACATTCTCAGCACTTTTTCCCCCAAATACTATTAATAAATTACATGAACGAATGCCAATACATTTAACGTTGTAACGTTGTAAAAGGCGTTTAATGAACCCTTTTCGGATTACAACCACAGGATTAAGACCTTGAGCAAACACGCTTTGGAAGCCTAGATTTAATCCAGATTTGCGTTTAACACACTCCGGTCTATTTTATTTGAAGGTGCATTTGCATAAGGCAGCTCTGGTATCAATGCGACTTGATGAGTGGTGGGTGCATATCAATTCGTCCAAATGAGGGCCACGTTTGGACACCGACTGAAAATTATGCGTCGTCACATTAAGGTTAATGGATTGTATGAGCTCGAGTTGGGTAACGGCCCGTGTAAAAGCAACCTCTCGGGCGGTGATCCATCAACTTCCTAACAAACACGATGTTTTTCTGTTTGCTGAAAATGGACGAAGGGCCCATGCACGTATAACCCATCATCCGAGGGGTCTGTGCTCATCATAGGCCCTCGTTACGTCACTTTGGTGCAGGCCTTTGCTCACAAAACATCAGTTTTTCAGTCGCTAGCATTTCCTCATTCTGCATGGAGTGACTGATGAAGACCAAGGGGGGACCCTTCTGAAATGGACGCCTTTTCTTCGCCGCTCTCTTTAAGGACCCCCATGATAGGTTAGGGCATTCGTTGCGGGCTAACAGCCCCAATGTTTGTCAACAGTCTGCGGTAGTTTTTCGGCGTGATTTATTATGCGGCACGATGAATTATAATGCGTCTTGCACCAGCATTGGACAGTTTATTTGCGCCCCGTCTCTTCGTTCATATATCAAAATCGTGGAACTGGTCATTCATGGAACTGCGAGCCCAAAAACCCCTTGCCAGGAAATCCATCAAAACTTAGCCGTTCCTGTATAGCACATGCAAGAACGAACATAGATTGCATCCTGAGGGTATAGAGTTACATTGAATTGACTTCAATTCAATTCAACTCAACTCAGTATTCTGCATTGCTACTGTCAACAGTGGTAACATGGTACAGGGGGAATCCGTCGACTCAGTTGATAAGATGGTTATCACATCTTACGCCTTAACCACTTGTCCGTCAAATAAAGGTAAAGATGCTTTCAGTCATCTTTGTTTTTCATTGGAACTCATTCGACACCTTTAGTGCCAAGCGGCCTTTCACTATCATTATTAATGACATTACCAGCAACCATTATTCCTTCATTACTTGTCATCCGTAAACGATCATGTTAAAGTCACATCGTTATATGTACTCATTACTTGCAGTCATTTCAGCTGATCTTACACGATCATTAGTAATGTAATTCTCAGACAGTAATTCATTAGTAATGAGCGTGTAAAGGTCCGCTACATAATCGACTAAAAATATCTCGATGGTAAGAGGAACACTCAAATCGCTTAATTGCATAATTATGTAACTCAGTCACATGATGTTCAACAGTAAGAGAGATGGGCATTTTAGATAGATAATATGGTAGTTTTATTTTTTTCTAAGCCGACCTGATCTTCCACAAATTACGGTGTCTCACTTATTGAAATCAAAGAGGCTGATAGGAGTGGACACATTGCTTATACAGAAGTTTTCCAAAGCACCAGTATGACCAATGCCTATAAGCTGTTTGGCGACAGTGTGGTCAGTAATGACAGCGGGCAATGCGGACTGTCGCCCGTAAATGTGGCGCTAATGGACAGAAACTGTGGCACGTGCCAGTTTAAATCCGGTGTTTAGCAAATGAAAATGTAGCCCTTAGCAGAGCCTTTTTTTTTGCTGAATCCAATCCACTCCCACGCTGCTAAACAGCACAATGGACGCATGGTGGCACACGTGGCCTCAACTATTTTCAATTGTTGGGAAGACAACTTCCGTGAGAAATGCGAAATGAGCGCCGTGCGACTGCACTCTGATTCGGGCTTCTAGCCCAGGCCTCAACTTGTGTGAAAACGCATCGCCAATTGTTTGCCATAACAGTTTTGGCACACGCTATGAATTAACTAGCATTAGCGTGCGATTGTGTGGCAACAGGTCGGTAAAAGGAAAAGGTAAGAAAGAAAAAAAAAGTTCATAATGGCGGCTTAACTCGCAGGCCTCTGACTGGGGCTTAAAGCCATTTTTCTTTTTCAGTCAGTCTAGTTGAACCTCATTAATTTGTCGCCGGGAACAGGGAAATTGCGTCCAATCTTTTAAAATGAATACGCCGCGCCGACTAGGACCCGAGTTTCATTGTTGCGAATGACCTTGATTTCAAAATGTTACATCAAAATTCTCGCGAGGCATGAAATGCAACAGAAAAAACGGTTAGTTGAGTAGATTGAGGATGCTTTGCGTCTTCCTTTTTATTTTCTTATTTATGTAAGCTGGCGGTCTGCTTTGCAACGCGGTAAGCTTTACAGGTATTAGGCCTGAATGATAAAAATGGACTGGATAATAGAATATGGGCTTTGCTTCGTATAAGTTTTGTCCAATTGAATTCTAGGAATGTGTTTTTTTCTCCAGAAATGCGAAATTAAATTACTTCAATTCAACTTATCACGCACTCATCAATCGTGAAAAATGTATGCCGATAAAAATTTTGTCATACATGTAGCTGGACAAGAAAACTACTAACAACCTGCGGCTTTCCGCAGTGATAGCAATGCTATTATGAAAACTTGAAAGTGGGTTTCTGATACCAGTTTGTCTTGAAAGCCAGTATTTCCATTTGCGGTTATCGAAATGACGGGCGTTTCCCTTCATTTGCTGCACAATGTTTCAAATTTAATGGAAAATCAAACCCGTAGTGTGATATCCAGTGATACGCAACACGACGCTCATCGCTGACTTACCCAATCCATGTAATTGAGTAAATTTATGGTCGGCTTTGTTAAACATTTAAGTGGACGCCGTGGAATGTCATAATTAAGAGGCGCACTTGCGCAGATTGCGGCGCTTGATATCTCCTGGAAAACTTGCATTCTGGTAATAAAATGACCATTAAGATGTTGTCCTGGTCCTGCTTGGAGTGCATGGTCATCTTAAAAAATAATGGACCGAATGGACGGGGAGCTTACTTATTTACGAAAATGTCATTAAAGAAAATGATGAGGTAACATCTTTCATTAATGAGGCTCGTTTTATCGGTTTACTGCTCTTGATATCATGAAGTGTTGGTCAAATACCAGCATGTCTCGCTCATTTACATTGTCTCTGCGATTTATACTGTTCTCTGCGAAACAGGAGGTTTAAGTTCATATACTTGTATAAGATGCCAAATTAATTAGCACACCCTCATATTTTTTAAAAACATATTCCCTTAAATTAAAAAAAAAGTTTATGAGGTCTGCATTCCAGTGCAGAAAAGCTCTGGTGGCTGTCGTTTCGCCCTCGCCAATAAAGGTTAAAGGGGATGGTCCTTAATATGTTCCGATTGAAAATTACCGATGAAAATAGATAATAAATCTCCTGATAAGCATCGCGAATAAAAGGGACACCATTCACGCGCTCGGTTGCCCCTCCCTGGACCTTCTTTGGCACATTTTAAATAATGAATGAGCTCGGCTACTGTCTCTATCATTTCTATTAAACTTGTGCAGCTTGCCCTTTTTGAGCATTGACAAATAACAAAAGTGCTGAACGTGATTTGCAGTTGTCAGATAACCATCTGGACCCCTTACTGGAGCATGTAACGTTTTCAAGATAGGGGCATAACACCTTACCTGGAGGGTGGAATCTGGGATCCATATTACCGAGGTTATCTGCTTCTACGAACCATATGCTCCGGGTGACGAAGAATTAGCATTGGAAAAAAAAGAGGTCAAATTTTGTGCAGACACATACAGTGAAGATATGGCAAACAGAATAATACAAGTATCTCTAATGGTTTAATGGTTTCCTTTATTTTATAAAACATTTTCCCATATTGTCTGTCGATAAAAGGGGATGGATATAGGAATTCATCTATGATGGTATGTAATAACATGAATTTCGGAACTTATTGAAACACCAGCAAAACTGATGCTCTTATTTAGTTGCATTCTACGTATTTGCATGGACGGTGATGGGTGCTGATATAGTGGCGGAAATGCCATGTGGCAATGAATTTTATGCCCTTGTGATTTTGATCAGAATCGAAAATTTTGTACTCTATACTGTATGCAATATGGCGCTCTTTCATGGATGTACATTTGCGAAGTCCATCGTACCTCCATTCCTCATTCCCTTGCCTGCCCCATCGCTAGTAATCGTGTAACGACAACAGAATAAATCACAGACAGGTTCTTATTGCAAGGACGCCCCTAAGACAGTGAGTACTGTTTGCGGGCATCCCTGTTTGCCTTCCTAATTTGTTTTGTGTAAAGTTACTCGATACACATGTACGGCAGATGACATCTTCTAGCCAACCCTATCTGTTACTCAAGATTGATGGTCGCTGCCAATCTTGGAGTGACCACATCGCTTGCGCCAAAGCAGCGATTCTGGAATCTTGCCATTACGTACGAATAGATCTGCAAACATTTCGCTGTGTATTTTAGCATAGATTCAAAGCAGCATTGTTTTGGTACGTGGTTAAGTTAGAATAAGATTTTATTTGACATGTGACAAAACATGCAAGCGGTAATCTGGTGAAATTGATGCATCAGTTCAATAAAATTACAGTCTTCAGGTTTAAAAATAATAAAATGTTAGTACATAACCAGGGTTCCCACTAATCTTGAAAACCTATAATTGTCAGGGAAGTAGCTAGGAACCACCTGGAAAAATCAGCGAAATTAGAAATTTCAATGCGAATGACAGGAAAATTGTCATCAGCTTCGTTAGCGATGACTTTATTTTGCTATTTTTGGAGCAAATGCTGAATACAAAGAGCTATGAACAGTTGCGAAGTAAATTCTAATTATGCCCAAGTAGAGAGTGAATTTTCAGTGAACAAGGATGTGATTGTTGAAAACGTTTAATTCAGCTCAACTCATGGCCTGGAAGCGATTCTAAACTAGATATCTGATTTGAAAAGGAACATCTAACTTTTTCAACTTTTCAAATACATGCATAGCATCTCATAAGTCCTGGAAAAGTCTGGGAATTAAAAATTTTAATTACGGTGGGAACTCTGACACCAGAATTTTATCCAGATTTCGCCATATCTCCGGCAATCGGCTTGGAAGGTGGTCGGGTAGCTATTTGGCTGCACCAGGGTTAATGCCATGTCGTACGATTATTTACACTCTTCGATTATCGCCGCTCTAATCCGGATTAGCGCTAAATCCGGACGGCTCAGCCCCAAATTTGTCCGGATTAGTGCATCTCTTTTGAGGCATATTCATACAAACGATAAACAAAGCGGGCCAGGAATCTGGCGCACTGAACCGAAACGATGTCCAGCTTCGATTATAAAAGCGAGCTTTTAATGGCCAGGGTTTACGTGCGTTCTCGGATGAACTCCCCCACCCTAAATCCTAGCAGCTCCAATGCTTTTCCAGAGAGAACGTGTTCTCTTTTACTGTTTTTCTTATTGATGACCGTGCTATTGTTGCGCTAACAGCGTCTTCCTAGTCGCAGCAGGCAGTCGATGTGCGCAGTAGTAGGCCATTTCGCTGCACTAAATCAGAGCTCTGGAGCCTCTGGTGCACACGTGTACCTGCACTCGGGCCCGGTGGTGGTGCAAGGTGGCGTTGCAGTTCCACTGCGAGTGCTCAGAAGCGGCTGCTTGTTTGGAGACAGTGGCGACAGATACTGCTGCATGACTGTGGAGACAATGCTTCCGCTTTATTTATTTTGATTCTACTTGACCGCCAGGCTTCGCTTCTTGATGAATGAGGAAGAAAGTCCGCTAATTTGGTCGTGATCCCAATGACAGGATCTCTGCTGTTGATAAACGATCCCTGGGACCAATTCTTGTTGCCAAAGGAACGCCAGAATAATTGCTATGTTTACAATCGCTGTCATGTACCACCACACTGCCATGTCTGAAACTGTTTCTTGTAGGCTATTTGACTTGCAGTATGACTAACCAGTATACTTTTAGAAGCCAATATGTGATTCTTTCGTGGTATCACAAATTTATCTAATATACCTTAAAGGTAACATGTAATCCCGAAAACGTCACGTTGTTGGTCGTATGATTTTAAGGCTGAACGAAAAGGATGCCTATTATGCTAAGTGTTAATCACAGATATTTTCTTTGTATACTTATTATAATTGCTAAATTTATTTTCACCTGTGTAAAATTGGTTGTCCACTCGAGTCTCCGTTATGGTTTATAATTTAAATATGGCATATGTATTTATAGAAAATTAAATGGTTTTGGAAAAAAAATAATGCAATGCAGGGAAAGCCATTTATTTATTAATGTTTTTGCATGGTGGGCATCCTTTTGGCTTAGCCTTAATTCAATATGTCTTCATTTTCTCAAGAATTTCTACAAGACACGCAGTCCCGTTTAAATCATATTTATTTCATAAATCGGTAAATTGCCTTGCGCGTTGCACCATATTTGTTAGCTACCATAAATGACAAGACATATTTTTAAATTTTTTTTGAATTTTTTGCTTTGAGTAAGTAGACTTTGCGAGGAAACAGTAGCAAAAAATGCACTCTGTGACTTTCAAACCTACAGACATACCAGACATAGCGAAAAATACTTCGCCATAAACCGCCATGTAATACGCAGTAAAAATGAAATATGTGAAAATTAAGTCTGAGTAATGGTTTTTGTAAACCAAGCAGTACTATTTCGAAGTGTTTAAGAGCTAGGTCTGGTATAGTGCAGGCGAACAGAGTTCGGGGCCATCCTGATTTTGGTTCCAACTAGCCGCCATATTTGATGCATGCAAAGTTATATCTCTCTCTAGGCCTATGCTTGTTTCCTTCGCTGTTTTTCATTGTTTTGTCGTGCTTCATTCACTCCCATTGGGTTTTTCATTCTTGTTCTTTCCTTCCGTAGACTTTTGATTTTTCTCGACATCTTAAGACCTGTTTCTCGCACAGTGGGAATTGTCACTGCATGCATTTGCTGCTGTCAATTTTCCACTTTAGGACACACCCGTGTTTGATGAATTGTCTTTTGATAGTTTTATACCCGTTTTGAAAAGGTTTTTTCCTTACTTCGCATTTTCACCTGAATGAAAAATTCAGTGTGCAAATTTATGTAAAAAAGAAGATAAAAACCAGAAGTTTACGTTCACTCAGCAAACTTCCTGTCGTAAAATATGCAACGCGACCTATTCACCTTTTGAATTTAAAAAACCCAAGTGTTCAACATGGAACATGCTTTTAGTGCAGTTGTTACGCGGACAATGTATCGAATCAACATTTGTTTTGATAGCAAGCGCTTTTCTTGGTAAATATACACGATTGTAAAGTTTCAGGATAATTAGATGCCGTTTCTGACGAATTCTAAATACAGTGCAAATCAGCCATTTCGTTTGTCAAATCGATTCGGGAAGAAATGAAGTTTCACCGGGGGAATTTTTGCCAAATGAGTTTGATCAAACTTTGAAAATTGTTAATATTGCACTGCGGTCTTCACAATTTTGCTTCCATAAATAAAATCGATAGGAGTAGACTATAACGATTTGCGGTTTAGTGGCTGTCGAACAGCATATTAATATAGACTTGAGCAATTTTAACATAAAGATTGGACATTCTCGTTTAAGCTACAATTGTCTTTATTTTCTTATTGTTTTTTAGCTAAATGGAACTTAACCGATTGAGTTACATTATATTTGTTTAGACTGTATTTACTGTAAAATGACAGGGTGAAGATTTTTGCGTCCCTGTGCCACACCGTTGATATACCATCGCATGGATCCATAGAGCATCTCAACAATTTATTTAACTTTAAAACGCATTGTTAGAATGATGGCGAACAAAAGTCCACTTAATGTGTCAACTTTTCATTTCGGTGGAAGGGACGCATCAGCTTGTCTTAGTTTATAATAACGTACCGCCCATGAAGTGTGGCCATAAAAAGTTGACTTTTTCACATGGCCCTTGACCCCAATAGGCCATTAACGCCCGAATTGGACAACCCCTTCCAAGTTCACAAGGATTTGAAACAAATGCCATAATACCCTAATACGATTCCAATAGAATAACATTCATTAAATTGTAAAAAAATGACCAATGCACGTTGTCATGGATGACTTCCGTGCAAAAACAAATAAAACACACCTAAAAGGTGTAACCTATGTTGAGTACATGAACTGTTTTGGTCGGGGTGCCACCAGGGTGAGTGGTCGTTATTGACTATCGTGACCTACTCTCCTCTTGTTCATGACAACAGCCCTAGGTACGTTTCACGTGCAAGGTCTTATTTAGTCACCAGTCCATGTTTCCAATTCCGAACGTGCTCGGACGTGGACCATCTTACAATAGAACAAACAGTACGTATTGATCGTTCAAGATGGAGCGACCTTGACGCTGTGCATAAACGCAGTCTGTTTAATTGCTCGATCGCGAGCCTGCTTCTCTTGCCTCGCTTCATTCGCATTAAAACGGTTTTTATCATTGGCTTACTAATTTCTTTTTTTGTTGTTGATCGAAGGGGGAGGGAGGAGGGATTTGGATGAATGCACGCTGCACGCGCGTGGTGCACAAACAGCGTTTGATGTCACGCGACTGCGCACGTCCCAACTGACATTGACAGCACGCGACATGACGATCGGCTCCCCTTGCAGCCGGACTTCAGGAATGTAACATTTCGTGCTTAAGAATAATTACAGTTGAGATGGAGTCTGAGCCTGCTCGATTAATAGAAAAAAAGAATTGCGCCGAGCTAAATATAGTTGAAATCTCTCGCGATAGATCTGCCGAGAGATAATCGGATCGGGTTTTTCGACTCCAATAAAAAAAAACCGATTAATAGATACGGTAAAACCTCTCTAAGGCGGGCATGCAGATGGCCCTTGTCCTTTACACAAGTTTACAGGGTACCTGCAAGCATAGGTGGACCCAGGTGGGGGGTCAAGGGGGTCATGACCTCCCTCTTGAGAAATGATTTCATACTAGATAGAATGAGATTTTCTTGCTAAAATGGCATATTCTCATGTAGTTTGCAAAAAAAAGCTAATCTACTAAGAAAAGAAAGCTAAAATGTATTAAGAGTATTGCAGTTCAAGTCAGTCAAACGGCGTCCTTGCAAGTCAGGCGGCTTTGTAGGGCAAGCGTATCAAAACCACATGTGCCCTAATTCAAGGATGATTTTCATGGTCTATCCTCTTGAACTTCCCTTTAATTTCTAAAATACAATGAACATTTGGTCGAAAAAGAAAATTTAAAGATATTTGGAAACCTTACACTTATAATTCTTTCGTTACATTAATTAATATATTGCTAAGCAGATTATTTAGTAATATATCCCAAAATGCGGGATGTGATTGGTTTAAAAAAATGTTGCCCCTGCCGT
Organism: Rossiulus vilnensis; assembly: GCA_034700785.1. Classification (NCBI taxonomy): domain Eukaryota; kingdom Metazoa; phylum Arthropoda; class Diplopoda; order Julida; family Julidae; genus Rossiulus; species Rossiulus vilnensis. Next base: position 21,721 of record JAQIXS010002601.1, read on the forward strand.
TTGATGACATGGGCAAAAAAAAGTGTAAAAAATTGTACAAATTTGTAGGTTAAATTCCCAAATTTAAAATCAACTGTTTCAAAATTATGGCCTACGCCGTTCCATTATTTTAAATAGTGGTACTTGTATTATAAAGCAAATTCCGTTCAAAAGTTTCGGCGAAATCCCCAGATTTGTAATAAAATTTTTCAAAATTTTCGCCTGCG